>WBNH01000536.1:0-104263 GCA_013401255.1 Urocolius indicus
AATAATAATAATAATAAAGAGCCAGCTTGGTTTTTGAGTTGTTTTGAGTCCTGCAGTGATTTCTAACAGCTGGCCCAGCTATCATCCTGATCGTGTTGCTCTGTGCTGCAGTGAGCTGGGGGGACTTGGCAACCCGGCAGCTGTCCTGGAGCCTGAGCCATGAATGAGCTCAGAGGGGGAAGGAGAGAGGTTTGGATGGGAGAAACTGTAGTTGTGGTGGCTGCTTTTTTTTTTTTCTTCTTAAGTGAGAGGCTGACAGTGTTGACTGGATCCAGGCACAGCCTGAGCAGGTGCTGTGTGTGCTTTGCCCTTGCACGTTTCTCCTCCCTTGACCAGGAGGGTGTACAGACACTCATGGGGGAGAGATGGGCACAACAAACACTCCAAATCAGCCCTTGCCTTGACCCATCATTGTAGTGCTTGGCTCTGGGCATGGCTCATACCTGGAAATTCACAGCCAACACACTCCAGTGCTGATTTGCCGTAGGCCTTGGCTCTTTCCATTGTGATGCCCCACACAGAGATAGTTTTCTTTAAGCGTCCTGCTGATAGTCTGCATTATGGAACGGATCCTAAATGACAGAGCTGCATCTAAAGATGTTTATTTTGACCGACATCCACCGTGCAGCACTGTCCCTTGATATCAGAGCATACATAATAACTCAAGCTGGTGTGCTGTGTGGTGTTACAAGGATATGTTCTACCTTGTGCAAGGATATTTTCTACCTTTTCAGCCCCTGTTCCATGCTCACACTCCCTCAAACGTGTCTCTGGAGCTGCTGTGGTGTGTGGGATGTGTGCTCAAACAGTTTTCTTAATCCACACAGGTCCTGTTAAGTGTAAAGATGTGAATCTTGTAGAGACCAAAGTATTCAAACACAGTGATTACCCCTCACTAAAAGGTGATTTGCAAAACAACCCTCTCAGTGTGTGCCTTGAGAACTGGGGGCAAACCAGAGAAATGTGTTACTCTGCTCTCCTCAAGTGAAGAGTTTGGCAAAGCACCACAGGCTACTGCCCTGAAATAGCTCATCTTTAACCAGGTTGCTGTCTCCGTTACCAAGGGCACGTTGGCTTTTCCTAGAGGGTGCTGGAGGTTTCAGTTTAAATGCAGTCACCTTGGGAGTCTTTGGAGATGTTGATGATGTGTGGCAGGATGATCTCCAGTACACGGTGTGCAAACAGTACAATAGGCTGAAACCAAACTCTTGCGAGACTCTGCGTGCTGTGAGCTTTAATACCAAAGCAAATGAGGGGCTGCTTTGCTTTCCTTTAGATGAAGGAAACGTGTCAATGTGTCTTCACTGTCTCTCTGCTGTTTCTGTCTCCTAGCAAGCCTTGACTTCCCTGGTAGCTGATAAACTCTCCTTGCAGTATACTGCAGCCCTGTGGTGGGTAGCTGCTCTGCCTTCATCTTAGCCACTGGCATCTGGGAAGCTCCTGCCTTGGGCAGCCTGTCTCTCAGTTTTGACTTGTGCTGGTTGCTGCAGGTTTTATCAAGGATGATGCCCTGTGTGCATTCTGCCCTGGACCTGAGGCACACTCCACTCTTCCTCTCCTGCTTTCTCAACTGCCCTGCTGTGTGGCATTCCTGCTGCGAGGGGGAGGAGAGATCAGATGTTGATGCTGCCCTGCTTTCGGAAGGGATAGACTAAACAGACCAAACCTAATGCTGTGGTAAAGTAGTGTTAAATTGGTGGTTGTTCTTGGGCTTCTCGGGGCTTGTTTTCTTCTGGGCTCTGCCCTTTGGGACCTTGAGGGAATGTAGGCAAACCACAAAGTGGGTCAGTGGCAAACACCGGGGCCGTGGCAGCCTTCAGCCGTGTGCTGTGAGTGAGTGAGCCTGAAGCTCTGTGAACAAACAACCTTTTATACCTTAATGGTTATTGCAGATGCCAGGTCCCTGCTCGTGTCTTTCCAGGCATCTGCCTAGGCAGATGCTGTGTGCTCTGGCAGAGAACAGGCCAGGAACTAGCTCCAGTGTTGGAAAGCTAGCCAGTAATTGTGTGTGGAAATAATACTTCTCCTGGGTATATTTAGATGCAAGTGCCCTGGTGCTGTTTTGCACGTGTGTGTGTGCTACCAGGCAGTTACAGCAACAAGCTGCAACTTGCCTTTTGGATGTTGCTTGCTTTGGAGGTGGGAGAGGTGAGGGATGTGAGGCTTTTATAAGCCATGGATGTGAACTGGTTGGAGGGAGGTCGTCTTAATTCCTCCACATAACACAGAATTGCAGTAGTGAGGTCCACGCTGAAGTTAAGACAGATGAGCACAAAAGGGGCTGTTGGATGAGCTTGCTGTGTTTACTACAAGAGGGCCAAATCTATGCTCTTTGGTTGTGACTATAAACACTATAGATGCTTTAAGCTGTCTGGCATGCAGCTCTTTCTGCTAAGATTAAGTTGAAATAGGAGTTTTAATGATATGATTCTGAATAAAGCTTTGGCTCTGTCACAGCTTTCTTCTGCAGCCGAGAGGAGGGAGCTCAGGCCTCTGTGCTGCTTTTTTTTTCTAACAATAAACCCTGCTTTGAGGTGTACAGAAGAGCACTAAAAGCTGAACTCCCTGCAAGCTGTTTCCTTTGAGGTCTTGATTACACTATAGCACATGCATCCCTGTATGAACCAGGATGGATGATGTTCCATCCATTTCTTTTGAATACCTCATGGATCTCTTAACAGCTGCAAGCAATTTATTTTGAGCATAATCAGTTAATGTTTTGGTGAAGTGCTTTGAAGATGTACAACATCCTCAAATGCTGAGTATTGTTTCATTATTATTACTATTAACATCTCTACGTAGCTGAACTACTGTCAGACATCCTCACTTAATAACATATTTGGTGTCTGGATCTCTTCTGCAACGGCAGGTTTTTGGCAAAGGGGCTGGTGGAATGATATAATAGAGTTTGCAGTTATATACTACCTGTCATCTGAGTCTCTCAACGTGCTTTACAGGCACTAGTTAATTCTCACCACTTGGTAGGGCAGCCTGGCTATCCATCATCTATGATCCTGTGATCTACGTGCAGGTGGGGAGGCTGAGGAAGAAAAGTGGAACTTTTCTGAGGTCACCCAGGAGAGGATTAGTCCCAGATTCTCCAGAACTTGCTCTCCACATGGCAATCACATAGTGTCCTTTCACTATGTCTATACGACTGACCTCAGAGGAACCTCTCCTGCTCCTGACCAAGGGATCTGGCAGATGCTATCTTATGTGTACTTATTTTTGGATGAAGAAGCATGCAACTGGGGTTTGCTGCCATGCAAAAGCTTGTGCACTGCAGAGGCTGGAGTCCAAAGAGGTAGGAGACATACAGGGTAAAACAGGAAAGCAGGAATGAGTGACTTACAAAGTTGTGCAAGTTTGGAGTAAGATTTCTGTCCTTGAGCTTCTGTCTTTGCTTTTTTTTTTTTCCTCCTGTGATGCCACCTGGAGAACAGGCATTGATTATTTGATTTGCTTTCTGGCCAGCCAGACTGCAAGCAGAACTCTCCAGAGAGCTGCTGCTTGAGATGCTGTGAGAAACCAGAACAAGCAGAGGCCCCACATCAGTATAAATCACCCTTTGGGGTGGTTTGCCAGGCATTGTCGTCAGTCTGAGCCAGTCCCTCTGTGTTAGGACAGAGCAGAGCAGCTTTCCTCATCTCTCCTGTGGTTGTTCAAACTGATTGCTGTCAATCCTCCACCTTTCAACCAGAAACAATAGCATTTCAAAATTGAAGAGGTGATACTGGGAGATAGAGGCAGGAGACTCCAGCAGGCAGTCCATCACATCTTAGACATTGAGTCTAGAAGACTTGGAAAGCACTTCCATCCCCCACGTGCATCCCCCAACCCACCCCTGAGACAACATATAGCATGGAAACAACAACAACAACAACAAACTGTCTGGTGCTGCTGCTGTGACAGATAAAGAGCAACTCTTCATAAAGGACCTCTGTGTTTTCCTTCCTGCCAAGAAGCATTTAAACAGCAGTCATTAGTGACTTATCTTTCCTAAAACACTAGTGAGAGCTGACATCTCAGCGAGAGACCCCATCAGTCAACGTGCTGGGGTGCAACAGCTGCCTGTAGCTCCAGCTGCTTGTACCCTCCGTGCGTGAATCCCCCTCCCTCTGCCACATGCTGGGACACAGGCTATGTACAACCCTCTCCTAAGCTCGTGGATTCATTTCCCTTAGCAAAGCAAGGGGTGACTGACAGTCCAAACAATGTAAGCAGGGGAAAATGCCTCTTGCTTACTCATAGCTTTATCGAAGCCCTGCTCCTCCCAGGGAAAACTCTGCCTGATAACCAGGCATTACAAACAACCATCATCTGGGCTGAATACTGCCCTGAGCAGCCATCAGTGGGACTGGGAATTGGGCAGCATATCCTGAGAGCTGTGGAGCCTGTTAACCACTGCCAGCATGTTTATCTTCCTCACATGCTCCTTTAAGAAAACAATGTTATCTCCATCTTCAAGGTAGGGAATAAAGAGACTGTTAGCTGCCCTAAAGTCTCCTTGGTCCCTGTGTCTCCAGCTGGTGCTTTACTGAGGCCTCAGGATTGCTTTTAAATGTCCCTGGCTCCCCATTTCACTAGGTGCAGGGACTTTTAAAGGATTTAAGCTGGCTAAAAGTGGCCCTTAGCAGTGCATCCCAGGGAAGGGGTGCAAACCAAGGCTTTCAGACCTTGGTCCCTTGTAAAAGCCCAGGGTCAAATCTACAGATTGGCCAGCTGAGGGTTTTCAGGTTCCTGCTTTGTGCCAAGTTTATTCATTAAGACATCTACTGAAGGCAGTGCTGGGCAAGCTCATCTCCTCTGCTCAGCCAGCTGAAGCTCAGGACTGGCAGCCTGATAAGTGAAACCATCCTAGGATGTGCCTGGAAACTTTAAAGGCTAGTTTGTGACTGTTAAACTTGCAACCAATCAAGGCAAGCTTGAAACCTATCTACTTTCTGAACATTTCTTTCCTTGCTTGTTCAAATACTGGGAGGTAAGCCAGCTCTGGAAATGAAGTCACTGTTGAAAATGGCTGCTCTCCCCAGAAGGAGGCTCTGAACATTCCCATTGTAATTTAAAGTCATTTTATTTAATAACAACCAAAAAAAAAATCTTATGAACTTGGCCTCTGAATCAGTCCCTCCCAGATGTCCTTAAATTAAAAGAGAGGCACTGGCACTACAAGGCTTTCCCCCCCCCTTTATTACACGGATTTTATTGTGTAGGATTCAGCGCATTGACAGGCTGTAAAAGTTTATTGAAAGCAGATACAGCCTGTCAATGGGCTGACCAATGCCCCTGCCTGGGATGCATCCTCAGGTTTCTGGTGGAGGCAGTTGGTTTGTTGTCTGCATTTTGACTGGGTCATTGCCAGGGAGAATCTGCTGAAGAGGGAATGCCCACCGTGACCCAGCGGCGTTGGTAAAGGAGTGCGAGTCACCCCTGTCGAGAGATACGTGGTGCTGACAAGTTTTGTGGTGAGTCTTTAGGGGCTAGAGACGTGCCTGAGGTGGTAAGTGCAAGTAGGTCTTTCCCTGGCAGCTGGCTAGCACTTAGATTAATAATCCTATGAATGAAAGGGCAGCCTCCCATCCCTCTTCAGCATCCCCAATGAAGTGGACAGGCTCTGCTGCAGAAGAGGAGCATCCATATGAGAAAGTAAACCAGGGAGAAAGCTGAAGCCTCCTACTTGTGTGTGGACAGCACCTCCCCTTGAGACTCTTCTGGAAGTGGAAGGGGCCTTTTCTTAAGAAATTGCTCTTGGTTTTGAGGCTGGATCCAACTGACTTGCAAATAAGTGCTTTTGGAGTACAGTGCCTTCCCCAGGCTAAGGCAAAAGCAGAACAGGATTGCAGCATGGCCTGCGAGATAGGAATATGGCTAGATCTGCTTAGTATGGTGGCTGAAAAGTGAAGTAACCTGAGAATAGCACCTGTATCCTTGTTAATAAATGCCTGTGTGAATGCTTTGCTGGGGTGCACGAGGCCATTGATACAAAATGCTACGGCTAAGGTGAGAGGAGCAAACTGAGGCCTGCTGCTCTTAATTCCTGTTTACTTCTGCAGACTGCCTGGTACTCCTGTAGCATGAGTTTATCTCACTGAATGTGCAAAAGACTTGGAATGTGCCAGGGGCTGCCTGCTAAAGGTGCTGTTAGCTCATCCTTCTGGGGCTTTGCAGTTCATTCCAGTTTGATGCGCCTTACCATGAACAGCAAGGACAAAAAGCCACTTCCTATCTGCTGCTTCTGGTAAGAAAAGCAGCTTCACACCATTCTATGATTCTGTGTTGGAGCTGCTGCAACAAAGTCAGTCAGAAATGGAGTCGAGGTTCTGAAAGTGGTGAAGTGGGTACCAGTTTTACTGCTTTCACAGTGAACTTCAATAACTCAATGCCTTTGAGACAGTTCAGAGACACCCCCTAGCAGAAAGGGAGCTGTACCCTGTCACCAGCCCCTTCACCTTGTTAGCCCATGCCAATGTGGATGTGCCTGTCAAAAACCATTCCCCAGCATTAGGTAAGAAGGCTGTTTTGTTTTGTATCCACACCAGTGTTGGATCAAGGTTGCCGCGTGTCATTTCATCACTCTGGCAAACGACAAGCTCGGCCCTTGGAGTGTGGAACCTTAGTTTTAATAAAGGAAAAAGCTTTGCACTTCTCTATTCTGCATCTGTCAGCGATCTCACTTGGCTGAGCCCTGGAGGAGTTCATCTGGCCCTCGTGTTAAGGAAAACCAACAAATTAGTACAGATGTTTTTCTGAGAGCTACGGGGATCAGGGATCAGTGATTTAATACTGCCTGATATTTGATAGGGGACGCCCAGGGAATATGTGCTGGAAACCAGGAAGTAATATTACATGAAATCAAAATATAAATATGTTCCTAAAGGTTTAGGTAATTTTGTTGTAATTTCCCCTTGTATAGTCTTAAATGAGGTCCCTCCTCCTCCTCCTCTTCTTCCTGCACTTGTTCGTGTCGGAAGCTTGCTGCTCTCGAGCCGGATTCAAAAATCCATTGAGTAAAATGGAGGCTTTCTGCATGTTTTGTGGGCTTTAGCTCAGCTAAACACAAAATGCTTCTGGAGGAAGGAAAGGGAACTGAGAGATGAGGAAGGAAAGTTGCCTTAACCACTATCAGACTTTGGGATGCACTTTGCACCTCGTGCTTCTATCAACGCTTGAGAATTCACGAGGATCTGTTGATGAAAATACGTGCAAGTGGGGTTCTAAATGTGAAGATGAGCTGAATAAAAACCTCAGCTCAAAAGCAGCTTTGATTTTGGTGTTTATTGGCTCTCTAGAGCATGTTTTGCAGTCCTTTTGACAGGTAGTCCTAGCTTTTAGCTGCCTTTCAGTTCAAGGAGGCAATATGGGCAACATCAGGCAAATAAGGCTGTGAGACAAGCTCACAGTGACAACTGGACCAAATGACACTTCCATTTAAAGCCCCTGCTGAGATGCATCTTTAGGAGGAGATATCATGGTGGTGGGAGGTCACAAGGCACGGTTTTTGTTGTTGATATACCAACGAACTATTGTTCTGAAGGATTTGAGGGGTTACCTGACTCCTGGGTGGTCTGAAAGGGCACAAGTCTGTTGTCTTCTGCCATTTTGGCATTGTTTGAGGTATGAAACCAAATGTAGAGAAGGAAGGTCAGTTCATTTTTCACGAGTTTGGAATTGAAGTAACTTCTCTGGGTAGGACCTATCATAAAGGTATGAAGGATCTGCATTTCTTGATGGTCCTGACTTGATTCTTAAGGAACTCACGATGTTGTCTTTGCCTGCCACATCTCCACCGTGGGCCTTCTGTGTTGCTCAATGGCTTCTCCACTGCTGGTTTGGGTTTACTGATACCTCAGTAACTCACAGCAAGAGAATTTATTCACACCCTCCAAAAACCACAAGATACGGAAAATTAATGTTATTCTTGACTCTCCAAAAACATAACAGTAACTGAGATGAAGTCATGTAGGCTCAGCAATGACCATCAGGGGGATTTGGAAATTGTTCACAGACCCTCTGGTGTGTCCCTGAGATGCCCAGGGTAGCCCAGCTGTTTGGCAGAGCTCAGACATACCCGACGTGCATTGCTAATGTGTGCGCTAAGGATCTGGGAGTGAAGAATGACTCTTCTCCCCAACTGCCCACTGCTCCACCTGGAGCTGGCAGGGACTCCCACCGCAGGCATAAATCAAGGGGAAGATGACAGGGTGGTGGCTGAATATGTTTTGGCTCCTGGGTTGGAAAATTGGCCTTTTCATAAAGGTCACACCGTAGCTGACCTCCCAGGAAGGGTTGAGGGAGGAGGGCTGCTGCTAAGCCTCAGGCAGGACAGAGGGCTTGCTGGAGATGAAGCTCACCCTTTGTGTCATTATCAGACCCCGAGGCATGAGGCAGTTTGGCTGTTCATCGCCCATTGCTTCATACTGGAACATGACATGAACAGCAACTTCACTTTTTTTTCTTCCCCCCCCCCCCCACGTTTCTCTTCTTACCCTTGGGCAAGCACCCAAAGCCTTCACGATGTGTCATGAATTTACTAGTCCCTTACCAGTAGGATATTGTTCTGTTTTGGCTCTTGCTGTGGTCTGTGAGTGCCAGAGGCACATCTTTCGGTGTGTACCTGGAAGCATCTCTGGTATTCATGCTTGTGCTTCAGCCTCTGCGCTTGGTTTCAAATAAATGAAGTTTTTATGAACGTCGTGTTGAGGTTGCACTGAAGACAAAAGTAATGAAAGCCAATGAGCTTCTCAGGAGTGGAAGTGTTGAGCCAAGGAAATCCAGAGCAGGGAGTGATGATGCTCTGCTCTTCACACCAGGGAAATTCCCGTGGTGGCTGTTCCTTTCCCTTTGCTCATGCGATTGTGCCTTTCCGCAGTGCACTGTGACTCAAGCATCACTTACCCATCTTGCCCCACAATTTCCTGGCTTGCAGCAGGGTTTCTGTAACTGTTTTGGTAGCCCTTCTGCAGGGATAGGAAGGCTGAGGTTTTTGTAAGGCCTCAGCTGGCTTTAAGTTGTATAAACTTTGTACTCTTTTTTTTTTTTTTTTTTTTACATCCAGGCTGCAAGCTGAAGGAACATATTCAACTCCAAAAAAATGCCTCAACTTAGTGACAAATCTGCTTCCTATAAACCCAAGCTGTTGGCATTTGCTGTTACCCTCCTTTAATGCTTTCTTAATGAAGTTCTTTTACAGCTGTTCCATTATTTCACCTGGGATAGGAGTCAGGGTCACAGGTGGATAATTATGTGGGTCATCCTGTTTCTATCCTCTTAAAACTCTGGCACAGCATAAGCTTTCTTCCAGCCTTCAGTGTTCCAAAGACTTATTGAAAGTCAACATTAATGATCCACAGCTCTCCCTGGTCAGGTCCCTTTTAAATCTCGAATACAAGTTCTCTGGGCTTGCTGATTTCAAAATACCTCATTTACTAGCTGTGGCTTTAACATCCTTCTTAGTTACTGTTGGATTAGAAGCTATTTCATCATGGCTTGATACGAATAAATCCCATGGCTTCCTTTCAAATACAGAGCGGCTGCTTGGATGGATACAATACCTTGGAGCTGTGGACATTCTCCTTCTCTGCTCGGCTAATTGCAGTTCTACTTATTGCACCGAGCCAAAATTGCTCTTGGGGGGGGAGGATTATTCCTTTTGAGTTACTTGAGATGTCTGTTCCAAAGAGAATGAGGCAGGAACGTTCTGTTTCCAGGCGGGGAAATGATCACTGTGAGGTGAGGCAGAGAGCATCAGTCCTGGGGCAGACAGAAAAGGAAAGAGGGGCAAGAGAGCTTTTTCTGCAGGGAACAATATGGCACAGTGAGAGTACGGAGGGTGCATTCAACTCCAGGCTTAGGAAACCTCTGTGAGATGCCAGGGTGGGATATGGGCTATGTGTATGACTCCAGGATAAAGGGCTTTCAGATCACAGGTAGATGATGAACCAGGGGAGGCATGAGGTGTGAAAGCCTAGCTGGGGTGGCGGTGAGGTGAAATCTATGTCCTTACACAGGAGAAAGCATCTGCACATGTAGAAGGGGCAGCCAAAGTGAAGGCCAGTGTAACCCAGAGTACTTGTGGAGACCGTCCTCAGGGAGGTGTTGCTAAAGTGGAAATAAAAGGGTGAGAAGAAGAGACAAGGAGCAGTGATTTAGCAGTAACCCAGGGAACAAACGGCAGAAGTCATCCTTTAACTGTTACAACATGGATGTGAAGAGTCTGGCTAACTGGTGGAGAAACTGGCATTGCATATCTGAGTGGGAGCTTGACCCAGCTCTTACTGCAACGTACTTGCAGAAAATCATTGGCTATAGACAGGGCAAAATGGTACAATGTAGGTGTTTCTGTCTCCAGTAGTGAAAAACTCAGGGACTCCTGCATGAAATAGGAAGTAGGATGTTAACTGGTGTCAGATACTGGCTGGACTGGTGAGCAGGGTGACTGCTCTGGATGTGTATTAGGTGGTTGTTTATAGACGAGCATCGTTTTGGAAAAGTATCATAAAGGAACATCTGCTGGATCACTTCTGTTGTTACTTCTTATGCTTTATCACAGCCTTCTTTTGAATCTCTTGCAATACAGTACTGTATCCTATGTGGGAGACCTTTTCCTGCCAGTCTGGGGCAATAAAAAAAAGCCCATTTAATAGATCCAGGGTTAGACATTTTGGGCGAGTTCAAAGCAGAGCCTGCTTCGCATCAGCCTTCTCTATGAGCACCTTGCAGATGGACATGTGGCAGTGTCAATGGAAAGGAAACCCTACCCTCACGGTCTGTGGTACTTGTGATGACTCCAGAAACACTTGGGAAACCAAATGCTTGAACCATGTGTAGTTGTTTACCTGATATTTACTTAAAGTACTTTGCTGTGACAAGTAAATGTCAAGGAATAATGGCTATTACCGGTGATTTATTCTCAATCAGGTGATTTAATTGCCTTTCCTGGTGGGTAACCAGATATGAGGACAGGGAAGAGTGAACTTGTAGATCTTCAACTTGAAGGTTGTTGGCACTACGTTGTGGACCCTTCTCTAACTCGGCTGCTGCTACAAGGTAGATGTAAGCAGGAGAAAACCAGACACAGAACAGTTGTTAATGGTTCTCTGCCAAAACAGCAAGCTTTATTAAGTGAGATTTTGCCAGGCCTGAAAAGAAAAAAAAACCCACTCAAACCCAAAGTGTTTCATAATCCCTGAGGTTCTGGATGATAGGAGAGGGAATACGTGTGTCAGTGCTGCCAGGCAGGGAGGTGCTGCGAGCCCGCCGGAGGATGAGATGAGCATTTGAGGTGACTGTGGCAGTGGAGAGAAACACCCTCTCTCCTGGGTGGGGAACAAGCCCTGGATATAATTTGCCATGGACAAGGTTTGCACATAAATCACCAGGTGCAGAAATAGAGGAGGGAGAAAGACTGGCCAGCTAACAGCTCTGCCTGGGAGGGTTTGGAAACCTAGGCCTGGGTCTCGTGTGGTTTTCTGTTGCAAATAAAGACAAGTATTGTGCTGGGATGTGTAACCAGGGCTCTTTGCAAGCCTCTAGACTCCACATGAGTAGCCCTCAGCTGCTACTTGTAGGCTGGGATGGTGGGGGGGATTGTGTTTGTGTGCTACATGTACACACTCCCTTTGGTGTCAGTCAGAAATACGTGCTTCTGAAGCTCTCTATAGACTTACAAGCAGCTTCAGTGAATGAAGGAGAGCATCAAAGGTGTACACTGCCTGGTGGCACCTCACCTCTCTCCATTGACTCCTCTGGGAGCTCTGAAGCTTCCGCATGAGGAGTTTAGTCATCACTAAGCTTCATCATCTTGAACAAGAGCCATCCCCATCGTGTAGCAAACTCAATTTCACTGCTGCAAGCCCTTGGAACAGCTCTGACAGTTTAATAGGAAGCAACCTCCAATGGAAACCACCCTCTCTTTAAGTCTTCCAGGAGAAAATGATTCTGCTTAACAGCAACGGCAGCTTTTAGGTGAGGATACAGTTATGTGGGATTTGAACTCAGACCAGGCCCAAGCAATGAAGTTCTCCAGTAGCACCCAAAGCATCAGGACTAGCCCACACTCCAGCTTGCTCAGAACCATGCTGGAAAGCAGATTGACACAGCAGAGGTGGGATTTGGGCCCCTTTTCCTCCCTCTGCCAATTTAGAGCCCGTGGCAGATCTCAAAGTCTGATGAGAAGTGAGGATGTGCATTATTCTGTGCCACTTACTCAGTATTACTCATGTGGAAAATCTGGCAATAGGTCCACAGTGGGAATAGAATACCCAACCACTGGAATAGGTCACTCTCTGTTGCAAAGGATTTGTTGAGTATGTTTAAGGAAAACACCTTTAAGGTTTCCTGGAAGGTGTTGGGTGTCTCAGTTTTTGGTGTAATCACTTTAATGTCCCCATAGGAATTTAATGATGTGTTATAGAACAATTTGCAGTGTCCTGTGTGCAGAAGTTGAGATGTCTGAGCTGGGAGTTGCCATAAACCAGACTTCAGTGTTAAGTATCTTGGGTATTTATGAAACTGGAGGATTTGATAGTAAGCTGAGTGAAAGCAGGGCTCTTCCCTCTGAAAGACAGCTTTAATTCTTCAAACCTGGATGGTCCTGCTTGTGAGGAAGGTGCAGGGAGAAGAGCTGCTGAAGCATGGCACGTGGGAGGTACGGGTGTGGGAATTAGGGTGCTGAACTCCTTCCCAGCACTATTGCAGCCTGTGTCTGACTTCTGGGCAAGCCCCTCTGAGTCACAGAAAACAGTGATAATGATAATCCTTTGCTCCAGTCTTGTCAGGCTGTCTTTTCAGACTATAAACTTTCTGGGAGGGAACATCCTCTTTTTATTGTCGTTATTGGCATAATTGTGGTGCCACAGAGGGGGCCCAGTCACAGACTTTATCACAAGTTTATGTGTTTTGCTGAACTGTAATTGAAACAGCCCAATTTTCAGTGATGTGCAACTCCAAGCAGAATCAACGGCAGCTGAAAATGAGACCCTGGCGTTTACTGTGCCCAAAGGCAATCGATCCCTGGGTCTCCCTAAATGCTTCTGCAAGCATCTGACTGCAACACTGAATATAATATGCTTGGTTGCCTTCAAGCCTGTGTGAGTGAAAATTGCCCAGGCAACCAGCTGAGATCTAGACATTACTTTAAGGACTGGTGTGTGCCTTTATGTGAACCTCATCAACATTAATTTCTTGAGACTATCTTGCCCTGCATCCCTGAGCTCAAACTTACCCGTAGGGGTTCCAAAATGTTTTGGAATAACGTGAATGCCTGGTGGTGTAGTGAAGCAGGATGTGAGTCAGCATGCTGCCTCCAGCATACAAAAGAAGGGTTTTTTTCCCTGAAAATGTGGAGATCAGTTAATATCTCTGCGTGGAAATGAGACATGGCAATGAAAAGCTCACCAAGGAGAGACTGTGTGCTCTGTAGGGTGCCAACATCTCTGTGTTCATTATCAAAAATGTAAGCAAACAACAAATTAAAACCAATTATGTTTGTTTCCCAGGCCTTTGTTTATCCAGGGGATTAAGCCTGGCTTCAGCTGTCGGGGATTGGCAAGCAGCACCTCTCCCTCACTGCAAACTGCTGCAGAGCACAGCTCTCAGTCTGAGGTCTGCTCTGGGGCAGCAGAAGAATTGCTGGCTAAAGGAAAAGTGTAAACTGCTGTAGTTAATGGCGAAAACTCGGTATGTGAGGATATCTGGGGGTGTCTGCAAGCTGTAGAAAGATTTTTATCTCTTCCCTGTCACTAAGGTGGTTGAAGCTGAAGCACCGCATCGCCTGTCATCACTTGGCACTGTTGGCTAAGGAGTCACCTTGGCTCAGAGGGTGGCATAGAAGGTTTGCTGGGTAGGATGAGAGCAATGTGTTGAGAAGGAGAGATTTGAATGGTGAGGGTAGGCTCGACAACGTGGATGTTTTCTACTGAGATAAAATATCAAACTTCAAAACACTGCTTTTTAACTGAAAATGTGAATTCAAGCTGGAAGGTTTTATTCGTCTTGTCAGAGGGAAGGAAAATATAAATCAAGTCCAAACCTGCTTGTTTTTTTCTGATAAATCTCCCAAAAATAAGATTTCCCATGGCAGCAGCATAATGAGACCGTGTATGTGAACTGTGTTACAAACACCAGAAGTGGCAAGATTTTCCTCCAAGAGGGAGCAAAGGGAGAGGGGCTTATCTATGCTGCTTCTAGAAGAGTTAGATCTATTTGCCTTAAATGCACTTGTTAGAAAACAAAACCTCAGTGAATACTGCCCTTAAAAACAAGTTATTCAACCTGGGAAATGCTTTTTGGAGGCTGGTATTGAAACAGATGCCAAGTTTCCCTCAGCGCCGTCTGTCCAAATGCCTTGTTTAATTTCACAGACCTTCTCAAGCACTGGAGAGCAGAGCCACAAGGAGATACTGCAAGAATGTTGTGCCGAGCATCCAAATGCCATATTCATAAAAGTATCTGGGCTGTGTTAGATTATCCCAGGTAACCCAGAGCTCTTCATATCCTGGTCTTGAAATCCATGAGCAGCACATGTGTTTGTGTGGAGCCGCTTGTGCTTGGTGACAGGGGCAGGGGACTACAGGGCTGCCTCTGTAAGCACTGCTCGGAGCTTCCAGCTCTGAGGGAGAAGTTTCTGAGGGGCCCATCCGCTGCCTCTGCGGTTGAAGGAGGGAAATCTGCAGCAGGAGAGGAGGTGGAAGAGTGTGTGGGGCAAGATGGTGGCGGCCATCAGAGAGGGAGGAAAGGAGGAAAAGAGCCAGCCCTCAGTGAGAGAGAGGCTGTTCCCCTGAAACCCACAGAGGGCTCTGGCAGGGTTGAGAGATGCCACAGCTCTGAGAGGAGCCAGCACCTGAGGGGGCGATGGCTGAGGAGCTGGTGCCTGAGGGGGAGGCGAGTACCGAGAGGGAGATTCATGGTCGTCCACAGCTCTAGGAAGACCCCCCCAACCCTTGACTGAGAGGATGATTGCTGAGGATCTTGCACCTGAGGGCACGATTGCTGATGGCAAGACTCATGGTTACCCTCTGCTCTGTGAGGACTCTGTGAGGGGGCAGCAGCTGAACACGATGAGGAAGCCGGGGCGAGGAGGCAAACTGTGTGGGGCAGCAGCCATGTTGTGCGCCTCCATGGAGCCTGAGGGGACGATTGCGTGTGAGGGACCCTGCTGGAGGAGAACGGCGAGGAGTCTGCCCACCCTGAGGGCAGCCATTGGGAGCCATTGCTGAGGGACGGGCTCCATCCCAGTTCCCATCTCCTGTACCACTGAGGGGAAGGAGATAAAGACACAAGATGGGGCGTGTGGGGGTGGGAAGAGGGAAGGCAGTGTGAAAGGGCTGGTTGTGCTTTTCCATCACGGTCCTAACGTGTGTTGTTTTCTGTTACGTTTCTGGTTGGTGGTGGATGAAATAGACATCTGTTTTCTTCCCAGAGCGGGGCAGTCCCGTTTTGCCCAGGACTGTAAATGGCAGCTGAGCCCTCCCTGCCCTTAGGGATTTCCATGGGGTCCTCTGTGCTTTTCTTTTCCCTGTGTGTTGGGAGGAATGAACAAGTTGTCCCGTCTTGGTCCTTTGTTCCTGGATGGGCCCAAACAACGACAGCGTGCTCAAGTCTGCTTCTGTTTTCACATCAGTGCACTGGCCTTACTTTAGTCCTCGTGCTTTCTTCTGTGTATTTGTCAAGTTGTCAGAAACCTGAGCCCGTTTTCCAGCAAAACGGATGCGCTGGTGTAGTGAAAAGGATGAAGCTGTCTTCTAGGGGACCGAGGTTAAGCTGTATGTCCTTGAAACACCTGTATTCCAACACCGGGGCTTTGCTGAAAGCCTGGCTTGCTGCTTCTTCTCACCCCCCTCCTCCTTCCAGCCATTGGCTGCAGTTTGTATTTCCCCTTTTATTGCCTTTGGCTGGCTTGCAATGGGCGGTGCAGTATTTTTGTTCTTCACTTTAATAATCTTTTGGCGGCTGTTGGACATCATTTCTCATTGTATTGGTGGAGGATTAGCTGAGATGATGGGAGATATTTCCTGTCTCAGCCAGCAGGATGGGCTTTTGCAGGGCTTGTACCTTCTTTGCACATAGTGTAATGCTTTGTTTGGGAACACGCAGAGGCAGCTCATCTATGGGAAGAAAGCGCAGCCCCTGAAGCACAACTGCTTTTATTTGTGGCAAGAAGCCACGGAACAGGCAAAATTACTGGTATTCCCAAGATGGACAGACCACAGGGCTGGGAGTCAGGGTCCCTGGTTGTCTGCTCACGCCTCTGCATTGCAACAGGGGTGCAAATAGGTTGCATTTATCCCAAGGTTGTATCCAGTCACAATTCTTCCCTTTGTAAGTGTTGGTAAAGTTCAGCACCTCTGGTATCATCTGCTTTATACCTGTAATTAAAGCAGTAAATGGGTGCTGCAGGGTGAGTTTCAAATGGCCACGACTAATCGAGGAGCAGAGAGGATGCAGGTACAAAAGTGTATCACAACAACCTCTCTGCAGGGCAGTGGCACGCCAACTTCTCTGCAATAAACACAGCAATGCCTGGAAGAAGGGAAAGTGATTGGAGAAGGATGGGTTTAGGTCTGAGTGACAGTATAAGGGTGTTACCTAGCACAGCCCCTCTCGGTTTACTGTTTATTGGCCCAGATGGTATCTCCAAGGGAAGAGATATATTCTCTTGCAGTATCTCTTTCAGCTCCAACCACCAAGCCTTGTGTTTGTACTCTCTCCTCCAGCTGTAAGGCTTCATAGACTCTTGAAAATCCCTCAAGGCTCTTTCTTCCTTCTGCTGTGTCTTATCAGAAGACAAGGTAGTCTCCCCGTCCCATGGAGCCAAGGTCTGGATGCTGTGTTTCTTGTCTGTGGCTCTGGTAGGAAGGCTCTCGGCTGGTGAGATCAGACGCCCAGCGGGGCTAATGTTACTGCAGAGAGAGGTTTAGTGTTACACTGCAGATTGTAAGTGGAGACAATCTTAAGATGAAAAAAAACAAGGGCTTTCCTGGTTCCAAGGCAACTTAAGTTTTCTTGTAATAATAAGTGATAGGTGGTGGGGGAGGGATTAGTCATGACATGATCCCTTTGCAATGCGTTGTGAAGACAAGAGCTGCAGACTTCTTTAATCTTCTTGCCAATTCCGAGTATGGGATATGGTACCAAATGCTCAAAACCCAGACAGTTTGAGAGTAGAGGAAGGAAGTTAATGGTTGCTGGAAGAAGTTTTGGGGGATAAAAATGCACCATGTTCCTTGTTGCATGTAGTTTGTCCCGATCTAGTCCCTAGATATCAACTGTCTGAGATCAACTGCTCTAGCAAACGTGCCTTGGGTTTTACTAGAGTGCAGTGCTGTGGGATTGTCGCTTTTGACTATTCCAGGAGAGCAAGGCTTTGACTTTAACAAACCCCCAACTTCTTTTTGTGGTCAGCTTTTCTTTCTTCCACTTGGATTTTTAGTAGCTTTTTTCCAGTGAACAAATGTGAGGAGGAACCTTGAAACAAGTTACTCAAAAGAAATTTGTAGCAGAGTGATGTGACTTTCCCTAAACTCTGCTCTGTTAGCACACTGTTCATCTTCAGGAGGAGCAATGGAGAGGACTGTCCTCTACGATCTGAGCTCTCAGTGCTTCGCCCTTTAACTGCCTTAACTACTTAAAATGGGACTTGCTGCCTGTTGAGAATGAGTTAGCAGAGAAGTGGGGCCCAGAAACTGCAGTTGCTGATATGTTGTAACTAGCAGAAGCTGCCTCTTCTGCACATCTACTTCCAAGGGGTCGGCAGCAGACCTTTTCCAGCCCAACCTGGAGTTGCTGGGACCTCACACCATTCTGAAATGGAGTAAAAACAACAAGGAGGGGAGGATGATTTAAGGAGAGTGATTACTGCCAGCAGCCAGAACAGTGAGCAGCTCCCACCTCTTGCTTGAAGAGGGAGACTTGTGTGTCAGGGTTGGTTTTTTTGGACAACTGGCTGCTGAGTGGGTTGGGAGAGGTGTTTATAGCTGAGCAAAGGTGGCTGAAGAAGCAAAGTGATCAAGTGGACACTGAGCAGCAGAGACAGGCACCTGCAAAAGTTTTCTCATCTCTCTGACAACAATTAGTAATTTGTCTGAGAAATATGGCAAAGGAAATAGCTTGGAGAAGGGAACGGGAGCTCAACTCTACTCCAAAGCTCCTACTGACATTTTTAATCTGTGCTGCTGTATCTCCCATTGACAGCTTTCTAAAAAACTAGTAATCACTGTTCATGTTGGTCCTAAAATCAGCTCTATTAGGAGTTAGAAATACCAGCACTCTTCCAAAGAAGCTTACTTTTATTATATTCCCAGCCTAATAGTGGAAACCTAAGAGCTTTAGAATAGAGCTGGCTGCAACTCCAGCATTTCCCTTGAAAGAAAGTTAGTTATGGGAAAAATCTCTTTTTTGACAGCCTTCCACAAAAAAAATAGAAGTTCTAATTTTCCCACAGGAAACTTGCAAGTTGTGGGTAAGTGGGGTTTTTCCTCACTTTGTTGTTGTCTCTAACTTTTTCCAGCTCCAATCTGACGTTTCGAAGTGTTTACACTTATTCTGAGCTGGCAGAAGTTGGACGAGGGCAATAATAGGTGAGGCTTTTCCACTCTGCTGGAGAAGAACGGTCTAGAAGTAGGCAGGAATCCACCATTTGAAACACTTGAAACTTTCTGCAACATATTCTTCTTCTGAGGTTTTCTAGAGGATGACAAAGGCTCAGGTGGCTCACAGTGACTGTGTTGTGGTACCTGCAGCAACGTCTAAGGCTTGCTGGGTTTGATCAGCTCTCACTGCATGGCCGAGGTTACTGGGGATGGGTTGATGTGTTGTCTTCATCTATGATGGGGAACTTGCAGGTGCTCTGCCAGTGAAGCAAAAGTCACAGGACTGGTAGTCAGCGTGGCTTTTGCCTTGCAGGTAAGTCATCTTAGCTTGAAACAAGCTTTTGCTCCATCTGCGTGCTGACATCAGGCAGTTACAGCAGAGACAACACGTCAAGCAAGAGATGATCCTCCTGGGAAGATTTAACTATCAGTGCTGATCTCGCTGTCATCCTGCTCTTCAGGCTCTCCTATTTGGGCGAGAAGATTTAAGCAAGTGAAGCTGTTTTCTCATACACGAGGCTCCAATTCTGAGACGTGCAGTGAAGAGGGGTGATAAAGAACAAAGGTCCCAATAGCAAAGCCCATCTCATTGCTCAGTCTGGCAAACAAGCAGATTGAAGATCCCTCGCCTATAGAACGTTAACAACGTTTTAATTTATGTGGGGCTTTTACCATTATTATTTTAGCTGCCAAGAGTTCCTTGCCAGCTTTCTCTCTTTTGGTTATTTTTAATCCTTGCTTATTTGTGCTCTCTATCCCAGCCTTCTCAGACTTTTTATGACTGTAACGCTAACCCCTCGTGCCCTGCAAACACATGCTCAATAACTTTACTCATGTGAGTCGTCTTTGATGTCGAAATCAAGTTAAGTATGTGCTTTAGTGTTTATAAGATTGGGTCCTTAGTTTCTTAACCCTTGCCCAAGAAGTTTAGTTTACCATAGTTCTTGCAATAAATCCCTGTCTGTTTCCTTTCGGAGGACGGCTCGATGTTTTTTTCCCCCCACCTCTGTTGAGAGACCCTACAGTTGTGTGATACTTGGCACTGTGGTCTCTCTTTTTTTTGTCTCCCCTCTCTTTGTTTTTGCTTATGACTTTGTCTCTGGGTCTCTAGTATCATGTTTTCCCTCCTATATAGCTCTGAATAATCAATTTAGAAAGCCGGGAAATAAATCAAAGCCTCAGATAGTAATGTAGAAAGAACGAAGGGAAAAGCAGACATATGGGTTTCATCACCAATGGAGAATAACATGTATAATAATAACAACAGAGTGTAAATGAGTATATGTACTCACAGGAGGCTTTTCCAAAATCATTGTTTTTGTACATGACTGGGGAAGTTATTTTGTGGTTTCTGAGTTCTCTGGAACTGTTGTGTCCTGGCACTGCCTAAACTCTTTCCCAGCCCTATTCTTTGCAGCACAGCTTTTGTTGGGTGACGTGAAAAGCTTTGGTGTAACCAGCTGTGCACTGGGAAAGGTTCAGCAGTTTGGAGGGGGACTTCTCTGAGGAAGACTTCCTAGCAATGCTTGCGTGCTCAGCAATGATGGTTTCCATCCCCTTGTCCCATCAGAGCACTGTGGCCTGGAATTCACCGCCTCTCCCCTAAACAAAATTAATCAAGAGTGCAAGTTCTTCACTGGCCAAAATAAATGATAGAGAGAACATTGTCCGGTGGTGTAAAGCAACCCCAGCTTTGTGTGTTTGCTTTGAAACCATAGATCCCTGTGCTTGCTCTCTGCTCGCGTCTTGACTAACACAATAGGTGTTGGAGAAGGAACCACAGAAATCCTGCCATGGGGACTTGCAGGACTTGTGTTTTCTTTCTCAGGGGACAGGATTCTCCTTTGCTTATCTACTCTTTTTGCCTCTGTATATACCAGGATTCGTTAGAGCTGTCAGCTGAAGCTGCACTTGTAGACTCTAGGGCTGAAAACACTGATGCTTTAGCTAAAGAAGACTTGGATTTAGAGGTTCTCTTTACCCCATCTCCATGTCATCATCATCTCTACCACTCTCAGTGCAGAAGTTGGCTTCTTTTTCCCCCATTTCTCTAAAATTATGTATTGGCTGATGCCCTTTTAAAAGTAGGGCCATGGGTGTGTATCGACAGCTTAAGGGATGATACCACAAACCATTAACACTATTGGAGGTGGGAAGACAATAAAAGGCAAGGGTGAGTCGTTCTTTATGGTGTACTCATCTGCAGATGTAAAATCAGGATTCAGCTCCTGCTGAGGCTTGCATGCCATCCTGGTTAATAGCCTCATTTTTGAGGCATTTTGATTGTTTCCCTGGAAATTCCTGTAGGAAAGTTGAGGGTTTTCTACTGAAAAATCTTAGGGGAGAAAGATGAACTCTTTAACTTTGTCGATTCATAAGTCAAATGTTGTGATTAACAGTCAGAAGCTGGTAACTCTGTTCTCAAACGAATGTAAAATACTTTAAAAGAAGTTAAAAGGTAATTCTGAGTTCTTGCTGCTGGGATGTGAGGAAATTCAGGACACAGCAAAACTTCATCAGATAGGGAAATCAGTTCTACATAGCTTATTTCACAATGCTGTGCTTTCTTTGAGTGCAAATCCAGCACCTTTCACCAGCAATAAAAATCACACGTTTTTCTGATTTAGGGTTGTTTTAAAGAAACCAAACCAAAACGAAATCAACTCTTCCTTGGCAGAATCCATCAGCTGTCCTGTAATTGCATTTCATTGTGAAACAACTCTTCCTGATCAGAGCCCGTGCCCCTACGTGCCATTTTTTGGCTGGAATAGACTGTACAGAGATGCCAAAGCATGATCTCGGGTGAGCTCTGGATACCGTCAAAGCTCGGGGTTTGTGTGACCACCCTCCATGGCAACTGGAAGGGGCTAGAAAATTAGGAAGGGTCAAAATGAGAAACACATGATGAAGTGCAAGTCAAAAGAGCCTCTTGAGTTTCAACCGTAATGCTTTTCAGGCTGAAAAACTGCCTTGTCCTGGCTTTAACTTGTCCTTCGGTCATGCTGGGTCTGGTCGTGACTGGAAGGCAGAGGACTGCAGGGGGAATCAGGGGTGTTTCTTCTCTTAACAAATAATAACTGACCTGATGTGTTGTGACAAAATGCTGCAGTGCTGATGTCCTAGTAAGTGACTTCAAGGCTTGTTTTCGGCAGAGGGTTTGAGGATGTGCTTATTGCTGAACGGGGCTTGTTTTGTCAGGTTTTGCAGGTCCCAAGTATTTTGTTGCCACAAAACTTCTCAGGGCTTTTCCTATGATACTGTAGTTCCTGGTACCACAAGATGAAACTGTCTTGAGGGTGAAGCAGACACTTTGGATCCATTTTACATAGGGATAAACTCAAGGGGAAGGTATCTCATCTGCTCAGCTGTAACATTCTCTGATTTGGGAAGGTTCAGGAACACTTGGCTTCGTCAGGCACTTTGCATTATAAGACTCTTTGCATTTCTATTTCACCTAGATGGAAACAGTTCCATCTTCTGCTCAAGCACAAGTGTCTGGGTATAGGTTTCCTTCTGTATTTTGACATTGCTCAGTGTTTCTGTGTCTTGAGCTCTGAACTTAAATTACAGTGGGCATCTGCTCATTGTAGTTTGTACCTGTTTCCTTCACTCAATAAAGGGCAATAATAGTAGCTGCTCTCAAAGCTAATCAGCAGCTCTCTGCCATCTCAAGGGATGCAGGTTTTTTTCCACGCTCAGCCTACTACAATACCACACAGTTAAACCTGGAGCAGTGGTGCCAAATTTATGAAGGTGAGGGTTGTATCAAGAGCACCTGAAGCTTTGCAACCCCTGTTGCTGCAGACACCAGCATCTGAATATTACAAAAAGCTGTCATCAGTCTGTTCTTGATCTTAAGAAAATCCTTTTGGACCCCAGTGCCTCTGTCTCCTTTACCTGTAAAAGAAACGAGAGCACTTGTAAGGGCAAAGGGTGTTGTGTGGGGAAACAGGCTGTTGTTTTGTTACCATGCAGACTGTGGAGACGGCTGTTCTGTGATGACAACATGAGGCAGTGAGAGACCCTCATGGGCTTTTCCCAACTTGCACTGGCACCGTGTTGGTCAGAGGAGTAAAAACATGTGCTTATGTTCCTGCTCTGTAAACTGAGTGAATATGACTCACCAGAAACACGCGGGGCAGATGTTTGTGGTAATGAGGTGTCATTTTTATACGGTTACTTTTCTGAATGCAGGCACATTTTAAGGCTACTTTGCATGCCTGAGGAGTTGTGCTGAGACTGGAGTGTCTAGAAGAAAGCTTTCAAAAGTTGGGAGTCCACTTCAAGCACACACTTTCATTTCAGCGTGGCTTTAGGGACTTGGGAGCATATGCTGTGCTGGCAATCAGTGGGAGATAGATGACAGATACTCCAGTATCTTAAAAAATGAAACCTCTGGCCCAGCACAATCTATTTATATAGGTAGAGTACTTGCAGATAGAAATTCTTTGATCTTATGCACATACTTCACAATAATGCTGATGTATTGGATAAGTTAGGAAAACCAACCCAAACTCGACTGAAAACCAAAAAGCAAATCAAGTAAAACCTCTTTAAGAAGTTCAGAGCACGAGTCCCAGGGGTGCTTTTGACTATCTTGCCAAAGCAATATATGTTTTATAGTTCTTTTAAAACGTGGTTAGCATAATTGAGGTCTGTACATGTTTGTGTTAGGAGCAGGGCAAGTGAATTAACCCTTGCAGCAAACTCTGGGTCACCTTTCCTCTTGGCTATAACGTGTCTAAATGTTAGATTTCCCATCCCATGGTCTCTTAAGGTTTCCAAGAGCAGTCTGTAAATAAACATTTCTTCTCTGGGGCTCACGTCAGACATTCTCAAACCTCCTGTGCCATGATAAGACTGTGGATCTGAGATGTGCTGTGGGAGTGCAGTTGCAATCCCTTCCTCACGTTGGCAGCTCTTGGTTTCTGTGTCGTCCTCACCAAATCCTCTTTGCAGGGAAAGTGGAAGGAGATGATCTTCTAGAGCAACCAAAGTAGGTTGATTCCAAAGTCTGTATGCCATCAGTGTGGCTTGGGAATCTTCCAGTTGAGTAGATAGGTTTTGAGGGAAGAGGAAAAAAACCTATTTGTCTTGTTAGCAAGCTCAAACATTCACGAAGATGGGTTGAACTGTGCTCCATGGTGCCTCCAGTTATTCCCTAAAGCATGACAAATCTTTTTCTCCTAAGTAACACAATAACAATGCTTTTACACCCAAGCTTTGGCAATTACAACTCTAATCCTAAAGTTTCTTATGTGTTCTTATAAAAGCCACCATTGCCATTTGGTGCATGAGCCCCTTAGTTGCCTTTCTCAAAACGTTTCAGAGGTGATCAGAGAGGATGCTGATCATCACAACCCGAGTTGTCAAACTCAAGCACCACGTATCCAGCAGGGAACTCGGGCCTCCTGTGAATTCACTTTTTCAGATCCAAACACCGAGGCCTCCAAACGTGTGGGCTGGAAAAAAACACTTCTCTCTGCCTCGGCCTCTTGTAGAGAAAAGAGGACTCATACCTACCTCGTAGAAGAGTTGTGGTCGATAATGTTCGCTAAGTGCTTTTTAATTCCCTGCTGAAAGGTTCTGTGCGAGTGTGAGTTATAATTATTACGTAAACGTGTCTCATATTTTCCTGCACGAGCCCTCAGCTTGCCGCAGAGATGTTTTTCCCACTCTTTATGTGGATGCCATTGGGTTTGTAGCTTCCTGGCCTGTTGTAGGCAGCCCGTGGCAAGGCACAGATTTCCAAAAGAGAGAATGAAATTCTTTTTTCATCGGTTGGGAAAGCCAAACCAAACCCCAGACCGCTTTCAGTCAAACTTTCCAAGAGGAAAATTGATTTATACATCAACGGGGAAGAGATGCTGCTTCGTTAAGGATGGTTTGAACAGCTCCAATTCCTACACACAGGTGCCCACCTCTAGACCAAGCATTTAGCCCACAGGTCAGTCCAGTCTCCTGGAAGGGCCGTGGCCAGCTGAGAAAACGTGTGCTCTTCATCACATCAGATCATCCAGCTAAAGTAAACCATGAGGTCATGCCGACATCACCGTGGCACTCTGCTATAATTAAGACTGCTGCTCGGTTTCTGTGCAGCCCCCAGCCTCAGCTTGCGTACAGGTGTGTTGTTATTAAGCAGCTGGTATAACAATCCCATGCCAGTGCAAAGTATGAAACAACTCAGGACCTGTCCAAAACTAACACAGCCGGGCCTTGAAATGAAATCTGGGGGGGGGGGGGGCAGTGCAGTTCTCCCTCCTGGAGATGAAAACAAATTGTAACAGTTAAAAGGCAGAAATCAGGGCTGTTGGTTTCTGCAAACTTATAGGAATCTCTGTGCCTCCTCCCAGGAGAAAAGAAATTAATAAGGTAGCCAAGGAGAAGGTTTAAAAATAGAGCTCTTTGCATAGCTATTTGGTGATGTCTCTGTCACGTTGGCCAATGTTTGATGTTCCCAGCAGGTTTTTAATGTTGGGTGTTCGCAGGTTTTTTTTTTTTATGGCAGGGTGGTGAATGGGGGGGAAAAGGAGCTTTGGAAAAAGTGACTTTGGAGGTGTTGGAGTCCAGGTAACGGGCTGAGGTGGGTCCTCAGTCGTGCTGGCACAGTCCCATTGGAATTATACAGGGTGAATTTGAAAGTGAGAAGACAGTTGATTGAGCCCAAGGTATGCTTAAAGTGATGTGTGTCCCAAGAAGTCTTCCTTCACACGTGAGGTTATTCCTCTCATCTTATTGAGAGACGTGGCTCTCGCAGCAAAAGATGCAGGTGATTTTCCTATCACTCAGGATGTGCTGACTGATAGCTCACAAGATCTGGCCCCAGAGGCTCACTGCTGGGAGCTGAGGTCCCCAGAAGAACCCATTGCTCTGAAATTGGGGTTTCTACTGAAGTGAGCTGTTACTGAGCCAATTGCAATTACCGTTGCCAGTAAATGGGAAAGCACATGCTGAAACTCAATTTGTTAGCTTCATAGGTGCTTTGGCTTTCATTTATACACTCATCCCTATTACAGAAACAGATTTGACAGTGTCTGCTCTAGCAGAATCGCCTGTCTTTCCCAATTTGACAGTGCTCTGGGTAACTGTCTGTATTTGACATGGAAAAAAGCCTCAGCAGAGCCCCAAATCCTTCACTTGCAAGGAAGCTTTCCTTTATAATTTCTAAGACACATGAGCTAAAGGATATTGTTGTGAAGTTTTTTTCCCCTCATCTCTCCATTTACTTAGGTCACGTCTCCAAGAGTCTGTTAGAAGATGCACTGGGGAAATGTGGGATTAGATAGGAAACTGGATTAGCCCCTTAGGATTTCAACAATGTGGCTTTGGTTTAATATAGAAGATTTTATTTAATATGCTTGTAGAAAAATGCAGTGTTGCATAGCTGAGATCTGATTTTCCCACCCTCTTTTTCACCGCAATCCCATTGCCCTGCCTTTTTCTCACTACAGCCATCTATAATTACAGAGCAGGTGCAGCAAGCACTGCAGGAACACAGTCTGATCCATGGGGAAGAGCTGGGTTTCAGCTCTCCCCTTTCCAAAGTTCTGTGGTGTCCTTTCCCTCTGTCCCAGTACAGAACAGCTTAGGGGAGCTGGAGGGAAACTCAGACCCAGCCCTTCTCACCCTGCACAACTGAGAGTCTTCTGGAGCAGCACTGTCTGCCTTCTGTCTTCCCTGATAGGCAAGTGTCTCATTTTAAACTGGACCTTCTTGACTCTCTGGCTTCACTGAAGCTCAGTGCTGCTCTCGAGACCTGCCTGAGGAGGGGGTCTGACCTGGCACATAGTCTAATGCACAATTAACACTGCCCTTGCATGTTCTGCTGCCTCTGATACTGTGTGAAGGAAGCAAAAATCTTGTCCTGCCTATGCCAAAACGTTCAAAAAGGTTTTTATGAGTTAAGTGAAGGTGTTCATCCAAGAGGGACAGTCAGAGCCCACGAGAGGACTGTGTAGGTTGCAGACTTCCCAAAGTGAATGAAGATTTGAACGTAACACCATGCAGGAGCTTGATACCATTAAGCTAACACAACCCAGAAAGATTCAGGTGACTATTTCTTAGCGTCCTGTGTCAACAAGGCCTTATTAGATGTTGGGCAGAATCTTAGAAGCAGCTGAGATAAACATTTTCCATGTGGAGCAAGAAAGAGGCATCCAACGAGACAAGACACTGACCCCTCCAAACATTAACTCCCTTTGCT
The DNA here is from genome assembly GCA_013401255.1 of Urocolius indicus. Taxonomy (NCBI): domain Eukaryota; kingdom Metazoa; phylum Chordata; class Aves; order Coliiformes; family Coliidae; genus Urocolius; species Urocolius indicus. Next base: position 26,791 of record WBNH01000536.1, read on the forward strand.
CCACACCACTTTTGATAGCAAAGACAAGACGAAGGTGTTTCCTTCAGTACTGCACCAAAAGGTCATCCTTGGAGGCTGAGGTTGAGTGAGGATGCTCTGCTGTAGCTGGTGGGACTTGTACTGGGACTAGCATGACTGGTGCCATGTCATGTTGTCATTTATTTCTGGCCAGGTAATATGTGTTTCTTTGTTGTCATGGCCCAGCTGGATAGCAAGGAAGAGTATTTCCTAATCCCTGACCATGATGTCACCTGGCTGCAGGGACATTACAAAGCTTAGAGCAGCAAGAGTGAAATCAGAGAGTGTCCTGAAACAGCAGGAAAGGACCAGGCTGTGCTAAAAGTCTTGTCAGCTCATTTCTCCCGCTGCAGAGGAGGCTCAGCTGCCAAAAACATGTCACAACAGATGAGGAGAGGGAGAAGCCTATGCAGCCTCTGGAGACCAGGAACAGGGATTCTGTGGAAGAGCACAGGGAATGGGAAACCTCCTGCAGCATGGCTTGTTGTTACACCCATGGATGGGATGCAGTTTCATAGTTGGCAGGCTTTGGAGAGTATACCTAGGATTAGAAGATCTACATTCCTTTAAAACCCAGATTTGGGTTTGGAAAGGTCAGGACAGATGCTAAGAATTTCTGAAGTTATAGGCTGTTCAGACTATAGAACTCAGGTCAGGATTCTCAACTAAAAATTACCTTCTCCACTGCAGAAGGAATTCTTGGCACATGGATATGAGTCAGGATAGTCTTTGTTCTTTACACACATTCAAGAATCACCCTGTTGTGAGTAGGGTGAGACAAACTAGCCCTGCAGGCCAGAACTGCTTTATCCTTTAAGATAAGTAGTGGTGAAAACGTTCCTCTGGTGAAAGTTAGAGGGGAAGGTTTAGGCAGGCAGAGCATGAAGGAAAGGCCAAGAAGGTTAATTGAAATTTGCAGGGTTTCTGAGTAGCTGACTGAACGGGGTTAAAGATTGCACATCAGTAGTGTGGTGTAGGCAAACCTGGAACTGGTGGGATAAAGGTTACCTGATATCTCCAAGATCTCAAAGGGGATCTTTTGAGTCAATGCAAAAGCTTAACTTAAGAGAACAAAGGAATATGCAACTTTTCAGAGGAAATATGAGGGTCTCTAAGCAGTGGTGCACTTAAGATTCTGGTTGAGCCTCCATCACTTGGTAAATGGGGAGTAGGCAGAGCAGAAGTCATGCAAGAGCAGAGGGAGCCAGGAGGTTCACTCCTCATGAGTGGCAAGAAGTTCTGGGCTTCTTGGGACTCCATTCTGCCTTTAAACCACTTGGCTCTGACTCCCTCCTCTCTGACCATTGCCTGACCAGGAGTGCCACTGAAACCACTTCTGGAAGGACGAGCACCATTTCCCATCCCCGAGCTCGTGTTGCTTCACCTTGGAGGAATGCATTTGCTTCACACCCGAGATAAATGGCCTGCTGTTTAAATGGAGTTTGTGTTGCAAACATCAAACTCTTGCTCTGGGACGAGGGTTTGGCATCTCTCCTGCTCCCCTGCTGCTGGCCGGGTGGGATGGTGCCTCGCTCTGCCGATGCAGGGTGTGCTCTGCCAAGGTTGGATTTATTATTGGTGACTGGCCTCTGCTGTTGACTTGATGATTTCTTCTCTGATCTCAGAGGATAACTCTCTCCTAGGCTGGTCTCAGAGGGAACTTGCATTCCTTTCTTATCTCCCACCAGCATGAGTTATGCTCTCAACAATTAGTCCTTATTTATTAGGGCAGCCCAGCCAAAAGCCATCTCCAGGATTTTCAGTTGCATGTGCAAAAATTCCACCTCCCTTTTCTTGCTCCCCTGGAGCGATTCATGAGGAATAACCTCACCTTTCAGGGAATCAGATGCTCCTTCAAGGATGTTGACTTGGGGAAGGTTTGGAGACAGTATCCCAAGAAGACACAGAGGTCAGTGTACTCAGCTCATCTGTTTTCACTTAAGTCATCACTGGAAGAGCCCCTGGAGAGCTGTGAAATAAGGACCTTCATGTTTATATCTCCCTTCAACCGTAGACTGAGACAACAAAGCTAGGATCTCGGGTACTCTGCACTTTTCCCCCTTCCAGATTCAAAACAATCTGGAGAAATTTATAACCTGGTCCTGCTCACGGTGCTTCATAAGGTAAAGAGAGGAGCATGGAGTGAGGGCTGCAGCCCCATGGCAAAACATCTGCCTGAGTGAGGCCACGAAACTGAATGAAACTAATGGCAACCCCAGCTGGACAAGGACAGCTTTGGCTTTGGTTGAAAGTCAGAGGAAGCCTCTGCACCACTGATGCACAGAGGTAAAGAATTACAAAGGCGATGGGAGGGACTGCAATCAGCAAGAAAAGCAGAGAAAGGCGCTGAGGAGAATCAGATACATCAGGATATCAAATAGCCTGAGAGGGAGGGACACAATATGAGCAGCTCCCAGAGACCAAGAAATCACTACAAAGAGAAACATCAATGGGGAGGGAGGTAGAGTGCAATGAATAAAACCTGAGAAAGGCCTATTTGTTGCTGTGAGACAACAGAACTCCTAGAGCAGAGCTGCCATCCAGATGCTGAAGCTTGTCACAGAGCTGAAAATTACCCTCAGAGCAGGGGTGCAACAGGGCATCTCTTCCCCCCTCTCATTTAGTCCTAACCCTTTGGTGTAACTTTATCAGTGTGAGGGAAATGACTCTTGATTTTTGTCTATCCAGGAGGAAGGGAGTGATTTCTTCAGACAAGATCAACCCCCGGTTTTAGCCTGGTTCAAGGTGTTTGCAAACCACTCGTGGAACCTGAGAAGTACCTGCTTCTATTCCTTGCTGACAATCCCCCAAAATACCTGCAAGTGCTTAGGTCTTGAATGAGTTTCCCTGCCCCTGGCCCCCTGCTGCAATCAATGGATTCTTGTCCTGGCTGCATGGTGTGTAGGGTTTTCATTTCTTTACTGGAGAGAAGAGATAACCGAGGGCAGAGATGTTGACTGGTTTAAGAAAACGACCAATTGTGAAGGGAGAGGGAGGGTGGGGGGGGGGAAAAAGCAATCTCTGAGCTGCCAACAACTGTAAAACCCAGATTGTTTGACCCGCGCTTCAGAGACAAGACATTTTTGATTCCAGTGCAAAGAAATACGGGCAAGACATCAAGTTACAAGCCAGAAATATCGTGTAACCGGTAATGGCCCTTTATTGACATAGGAAGTGGGATGGTTTTGATAAAATAAGAGCCCACACAAATGATTTTCTGTGCGTATCGTTCACAAGGAAACTCTTTGAGGAGCTTTTCTTTGAAAGAATGTGGTTATTATTTTTCCCCTGTTCTTTTTGCTTGTTCCATTATTAAAGAGAAAAGGAGTCAATAGCAGGAGGAGCTTGAGCATCCCCTTTGCTCAAGGGAGACTGTGCATTGCCTGCACCCCATGGGTTTCCTCTGGAAACCATCTGGTAGGAGCCTGAGTAAGATGGAAATCAGTTTTCCCCCGTGAGAAGAGCTTGAAATAGGCCTGCACGTGTACCATGTCTTGGGCCAATTGTCAGGCTTTGTCCTCCATCTGCGGTGTTTGTCAGGACAGAACATCCAAGTGCCCTGTTTCACTGGTGGCAGGTAAAACTTATACCTAGATACAGTTTTGGGATTGCATTTTAGGGGATGCTGGATTGAAAAACATTGGGGCATTGATGTGCATCCTGTCTAGTGCATCTCCAGATCTCTGGGGTTTTTTTCAGGCTCTGCATTTTGTGGTACAAAGAAGGACACACGTTGCTTTCTTTCATCTCTCTTTGGTGGTTGGTTGGGATTTCTTCCATCTCAAAACCATGTCCCATCAGGCTGCTGACGTGTGAGGAAATGGGGATGTAACACTCAACAACCTGGGGCTTACACTGAACCCAATAGTCCTCTTTTTGTGAAGTGTCTTGCTGCCAGATTTCTTCACCCATTTTGAAATCAAATGGTTCGTGAAGGCCTAAATTAATTTGAGAGGGGGAAAGTGAAGTATCATTAACCGTGATTAATCTCTTGCTGCTGCCAACTCCACAGTCATTTCTGGACTCTTATGGCTGGACTTGGAGATTGAAACCTTGACCTTTTTGCAGACTGGCATCGTGCTAACGAGGTTGTTTGTGTTCAGTTTCCTTCATTTGCTTTGTTGTTTTGTTTTTTTTCACAGGGGGATATTGAGTAAGAAATATGGGGAAAAGGTAAACAGGTCTGTATGGGATTTGTGCTCCCTGGTTGTTTGGATGTGTGATGTTAGAAAGAAGTAAACTCTCAGTGTACCTTTATCTCAGAGTTTACAAACACAAATAAAAAGTCCCGCACAGAAACTTAGTTCATGATGAAAGATTCAAACATACACAAGGAGAGTGTTTATTTGAACGTGCTCTGGGTTCCTCTCTTCGTGTTCGCCACTGGCTGTTTCATTGTAGGACATCCAAAAAAAGTGAATTCACCAAAAGGAGTGGAGTTCTGGAAACAGCAGGGAAGGGACTGAGGCTATTCGTGGATCTGGTTTTTCAGTTCCTTTATTCATTTTTTGGGAAAAAAAGTTTGTTTTGGCTTGAACCAAACCAACCTTTCCCTGAGATCTTCATTTACTCAGCTCTGATGTACAACCATGTCCCGAGCCAAGCTCAGTAAATTTCTCAGCCTTTTTTTTTTTCCAGGGCTGTTTTTCCTCCCCACAGACCTCCCGAAGCGCCTGCACTGCAGGGGCCAAGCCATGGACAGGTTTCCTTGGGATTCTGCTGGGTTTGGAAATGGTGTGTTGAGTTCTCTCAAATCTGCTGGAAACACTTTTCTCCTCGCTTAAGCTTCTGCTGTGGTTAAATGCACAGGCCTTACAGATTATGCTGAGCTTTCACAGATGGATTGGGGAAGAGTCAACGCTGAAGTTAAAGCCAGTGCAACTCGAGTTAGGGAATAGCTGTCTTGGTAGAGAGAAGGAGTTATAAATGGCAGGAAAGTAGACAGCATGAGGTGGGATGGTGCATCAAATCGGGGCTGTGTGCTAAAAGATGATGAAAACTATCCTTTAGAGAAGATGCAATGGTAAGCACCTGGGTCTAAATGTCTTTATACAAAGGGACTGTGGTATGCCAGGAGTCTTGATGTCGTTGCCAATGGCCTTGAGCACTGCTTCCAGTCCAAATCCTGTGGCAGCCACCGGGTGCCAAATGCACCCTGCTCCAGGCTACTCCTGGGGGCATTTGCAGCCCAGTCTGAGCTGTAGCACTGCACCATGACATACCCTTTCCCTCCCTTGCCTGCAGCCCTCCCTGTTTGTTTGCACAGATTACCTACTAATGAAGATTATGTCATGTTTCCCATTCCCTTTACTCTCAGCTGCCCTCCAGCACACCTCCTTCCATACCTATTTTAAAGGGCAATCCCACAGCTGTAGCCTTACCCACAGCCAGGAAATTGCCAGAGCTGGCATTACGCTCCCCACTACCTTCCTGACAGGCATGAGGCTTTTACTGCTTTCCTTAGCTTGGTTCTTCTCCCCGAAGCTTTTAAGTGTCAGGATTTAAGACTGACTCCTACAGCTTCAAGAGACACCTCTGTTTTACTTCTTTCAGCCTCACAGGCTGCCCACAGTCACAGAGAGGGCACCAAAGTATATGTGTGTGTGTCTGCGACGTGACAAGAGACCTCTGGAGCAAAGCAATGGGGGCAATAGATCTGTACATCTAAAGAGAGTGTGAGGGCCAAGTGCCAAAGTGATTGTGTCACTTGCAAGAGCCAGGGCCAGGAGTAGGACTTAGCTGCACAAGTCTTTCCATTGCTAGTGACTCACTTGCTGACATTTTTGGCTGCCCTCCTGGGCTGGAATGGGCCGAAGGAAAAGCAAAGGAGCTGTTCACCATGTAAAGTTCATTCTCCTGGGCATAGGAGAAGGGCAGCACACAGGGATGGTCACTGCCTGCTGCTGCCTGGCAGGGAGGGGTCTTGGTCCAGCACTAAGGCTTTCTAGGGGCTGTGTTATTGATGCTTGGTTGCATCTAGGGAAAAGATGAAAGGTTACTATGAGAAACTGGGAATTGTGAGAAGAGCATCTGCTAAGAAAGTGGAAAGATGTTTCAAAGCACTTTACACAGCTCAGGAAATGTGAACATTTTCCCTTTTAAGTGTTAGCTGTGTCTTTCCTGTCTCTCAAACACAATGCTCTGTATTTTCTCTCTTCATCGTTTCTCCGTTGCAGTTGCTGCTATGTTTCAGTAGGGAAATACTGAATATGGCATATAGGAGTTGGCACAGATTAGGTGTGTATGCAGGAAGAGAAGCTGTTTCAGCTAGCTGGATTCCAGCAGGATGGGTATAATACCACCTGCAAAGGTTAAATACAGTTTGTCTGTGCAAAGTGAGCTTTTTGATGCGTGACACTTGAGATCGTACCTTCCCATCTGCAGGTGCTCTCTTCATCTTCTTCTGCATCTGCCCAGTCTGGCTTTGAGAAGGTAATGAAATGAGAACTATTTTCTGTCACACTTCTAAAATGACCTGAAAATCCACACTTTGGTTTAGGCTTTTCAGATTTGGGAGTAAAGAGTTGGAAGGATCAGAACCACACCTCTATTTATTTTGGTGCAAAAGGCCAGATTTAGTGTATTTCAACAACAGACACTTGCTTTCACATTTGGTTTTGTGGGAGGGAAGGAATTCTCCCTTTAAAGTCTCTTCCCTATTTCCACAGAGAGGAAGCAGGGAGAAAAGCAGTAGGAAAACACCACTTTTGGTCAAACTTACAGTAGTGCTATTTCTGTACAGGAGAAAAACCGCAGACTTGTGACCAAAGTACAAGTTCCCCTTTGGCAACCTTCCTAGGTGGCAGCTCCCTGTGTCATCTCTGTCATCATTTCTTTACTGACCAGGTGTCAGCAAAGCCTCTGAAGCCAGCAGAAGTCTTGCCAGTAACTTGTGAGGCTTTCAGCTTAGTGTTCTGCATGCATGCAAACTAACGTGAGCCTTACACATCCTGCTGAGCCCACTTGGCTTTTCCCATCCAACGTGTCGTTTAAATAACCTAATTAAACGAAGCCCTTTCATTTTTAGATGATGTTTAGATGATGCATATAATTGCCCTGAGAGCACAGCCATCCAACTAGCAGAGAGCTTATAAAAGATGTAAAACATTTTAATAAAAACAAGCCCTTCCTGGGGTTTGGACTCCTTAGCTGGGATGGAAGGGCCAGTGCATTGCGTGTGGTTTAAAAACAGCCACAGGCATTGTGGAGTTGTCACGGATGCTCTGATGGCACAAATCCCTCTCTGACCTCTTCTATCTTGAATTTTGGCTCGTTGCACCGTGTGAAGCTTGGACTAGTGGGGATGTTTGAGGGTTTTTCTCTCTCTTGGTTGGTACAGGATGACCTGGGAGGGAATGAATCCCACTGCTTCGGCACCTCATGCCTGGTGGGTGAGCCTTGTGGGGTTCCTCCTTGCCCCAACCATTTTGGAAAGAGCCTTTCTGGGCTGCAGGAGATGGGCAATTGTTTCCTTGCCCTTACCTTAGAGACAACCTGCACTGAGGAGGACAGATAAGTGCTCTTCACCATATCCTGCTGTCTGTCAAATAACTTTTGGCTCCTTCTTCCCTCCGTCCCCTCCAACGCATCCATCTGCAGAGCAGACAGCCGTGAGGAGCGGCTCCCTCTGCAAGGCAGGAGTGTCTTTGGGAAAGAGCCAGCTCCATGTGTATAATATTTCCATTAACTCAGGGAGTGAAACTCTCGGGCTCGGGGCCCAGGCCATGCTGGAGATGCAGCGTGGCTGGAGGAATGGTGCTCGTCTATCACCCAGACGTCAGCGAGCAAGCAGCTGGAGGATGGCGAGGCCTCACACCTGCTTTGATAACAGCGGTGCCTTCCCATGACGTGACGGCTCCTGGGATGGCAGCACCCGGCCCTGAGCTTATCCTGAGCTCATTTGGGACAGGGGGACGTGGGCTGTGCTAAGGATACTCTTGAGTAATGCTTGGCACTGCCAAGTTCCCAGCACAGCTCTGTCACTGCAAGGCCACCTGCTGCCATCCCTCGTGCTTCATCCCCCACTGAGGCTGGTAAGGCAGGGAGGTGACAGCAGCCCTCACACTTGAATTAGCTGGAGTTTCTCCTCCTGAGTGTGCAGAGAACCCACATCTGGTCAGCAGGGACACATGTTTCCAGGACCTTTTTTTTTTCTGCACCGTGAGCCTGTCCCAGCTGGAGCCAGAAATGCTTTGCTCTGGAGACTGGCTGTGCTGACACATCCGCTCTGGCCACAACAGAGTAAATTCTGCCTTTTTGTTTTGGTTTGTTTTTTTTTCTTTTTTTTTTTTTAATCCTTCTCCAAGCCAGGAAGTGCTTCGTGTTTCCCCTTTCCAAAGGGCCACGTCAGGTCCTGTGGGGGATGGTGACTGTCTCCTCTCCTCCTCGTGCACACTAAAAGCTTTGGAGAGGGATGCAAGCAGGATGGAGCTAAACCAAGGGAGATGCCATCCAGTTAGCCACTATGAAGCATCCCTGCTTCCAAGGAGAAGCAGCATCTCTCCAACCTGCACAGGAGTCTCCTTTCTTGTTCCATCTCACTATCACTAGTGCACACTGAGGACTGCTTCTGTTGTAGACCTTGACCTTGGCATCATTTGACCCCCCCCAGTGCATAGGCTGTGGGAAAACAATGCCAGCAGAAACCCCTTGTGCTGTCACTTCTACTTACAGATGGTGGCAGTGAAGTTGCTGTAGTGGTGAGCAACAGGTTTTGACTGTAGTCTAGGAGACCTGGGCCTGGTAGAGGGACCTTCATCCACCAAAGCTCTGTGGGAAAGCGTGGCCAAGGTGATATTGATGCTCCTTTGTCTTTTTGCAGCCTGAGTTGTTTTACTTTTCCTATTGCCCTCTCCCTCCTGCAGCACGAAAGGACATTCTTGTACCAAAGTATTTTTTCCTGCATGCTTGCAGCATGAGCAAAGCAAAAGGAGTGAGGGTGACAAGGGGGAATTGAAAGGTTTGGGGGAAGAAAAAATCTCACACAGGGCATAGTTTACAAGGGACAGCTGAGCTTATAAAGCTTGTCTCCAAACAGAGCTGTTAGGAGCTTTTCTGGCAGCATCTCCCCTCCTACTCCCAACCTCTGGCCAAGCTCCTTTGTGGAGAAAGGAAAAGGGGATGGGTTTGAATGCTCCAAAAACTAGACCTCAGAAGAAAACCCACCATTGACAGACACAGGAATGCTCATTGAGCTGAGCAAATAAACCTGCACAAGTGGCTCTGGTGGCTTTGGGGAGATGGTTGAAGGATATTGGATAGGGCAAATAGTCCCAAAGAGAGACATATGTCCCCCTCACAAAATAAGCTGGTGGTTATCCTGGGGCAACCAGCAAGCCATTGGAATACAATACTCCAGATGAGACTTCCCCAGGCCGGAGCAGAGAGGGAGGAGAACCTCCCTCAACCTGCTGCCCACACTGCACAGAATGTGGATCTCAATAAGTCTTTCAGCCTTTTGAGGTAAAAAAATCACTTTCAGACCTGTATTTAATTGCTCCCAGTCTTTAATTAGCAGTCAATGCTGAGCAGCAGGGAGGATGGAGTGGGCTCTGGACCCTGCCCTGCCCATCACCCATCTTTGAAACTCTTAATTACACAGGGCAAAAGCTGACTTTTGCTAGGTGTCACCTTCTAAAGCATTTTCATCCTGTCCCAAAGCAACTGCTGGTGCTATTGAAACCCAGTTTCTGCCTCTGCTTTTCCTTTGCAGCTGGTGTGGGTGCACACACAGGTACGTGCACGTGCTGCTGAGGCACAAGGTTCTGATTAGAACCATACTGGCTGGGAATCAACAGCCCCATACACATGTATCTCTCATTAAACACAACAGGGTGGAGGGTAGGGATTGTTGCCTCGGGGCTCTCTCTGTGAGATCTCTCATCACCCTATGCAATAAATATGTTTTTAATAAGCAGTCATTAATGACTGGACAATAACAGCTTTATTAAGCTTAAATTAAAGGCATGCTTGGGAGCCTTAATCTGAGACTATATGGTGTAATGGAATATACTGGAATTCAGCTTGGGTTTTTTAATAGTTTTTGCAAGCCAGTATTTGTAAACTGTTGTGGGGAGGAAAGTGCCTTTCCTGAAGGCCTGATTGTGCCCTGGGATATTCCTGCATTTGAGTTATTTCAGGGACACTCGGGCATCCTTTGGAGGAAGGGTGCAGTGGAAACAGCCCTTGTTTCATGATGAGGATGGTTGGTGCAGGGTAAGAAGGAAAAATGGCTGAGGTAGGTGCAATATTCATAGAATCCCAGAATGAGGGGGGTTGGAAGGGCCCTGCAGAGCTCATCCAGCCCCAGCCCCTGCTACAGCAGTTTCCTCTCACTCAGGGGACACATGAACGTGTCCAGGTGGGGTTGGAAACCTCCTGAGAAGGAGCCTCCACACCCTCCCTGGGCAGCCTGGGCCAGGGCTTCCTCACCTCAGCACCAAAGGAGCTTCTCCTTGTGTTTAAGTAGAACTTTTTGTGTTCCAGTTGATGTGCATTATCCCTTGTCCTACTACAGGACACTACAGAAACAAGTGTCACCCCATCCTCTTGACATCCACCTTTTAAATACTTGTTAGTGAGTGAGTATGGAAAGGAAGTCAAGGACCACACATCACTTTGGGACTCAGACAAGCAGGCAGGATCCCACTCTTTACTAAATGATGCTAAAACCATGGTAAAATAACAATAACAACACCTGGGCACAAATATCCAAAGGGGTTTGGCAGGAATGACCTACAACAAAATCCCAAGCCATTAGAAAGCTGTTTCTGTCTCCCAGGGCTCTTTTACCAGCCTTACATCTTCCTGGTGACTGCTGAGCTCTGCAGTTTGCTTTCTTAGGTGAGTTAGTTTCCATTTGGCACTGTCTTCCTGGCACAGCTCGCGCTTGCAAACTGGCTTTTAAGCCCCTAACGATCACCTCCAGTCCTTCCTGGGAATATCTGGCCATTAAATGCAATGAGCTGCACCTCCCTGACTGTGCAGTGTTTTGGTTGTGTCTCCAAGGCTCTGTTTGCATGGATGGAGCTGACTTTGGAGTCGGTCCAACGCAGGTGAGCTCAGACCTCTCCTGTTTCTGGATTGTACCTGGTATCCCTGCGCTGAAGGGCAGTCAGTAAAAGGCATGCAAAGATTGCTGGTCAGCCTGCTTTCCAAGACCTTAAGCTGACCTGGAGAAATGACTCTGCATCGGTATGAATCAGCCCTCCCTCCAAGCCCAAAGCCTGGGACTTGCATCAGCTCTGTTCCCTTAAATCCACTTAACGTGTCCCTCTGACCTGGACCCTTTGAACTCCCTCTGCTCCTCTCCCACTGCCTTGTAATCCTCCAAATCCCCAGCTGCATCCCTGGCCAGCCTTTACTGCCCTCTTCCACCTTCCCTTACCATCTGGGCTGAACTGCCTGTTGCTTCACTGACTCTCCAGCTACATCTCCCGTCTTTTAAACACAGATTGTACCTTAGAATATGCTTCTTAAGAAGTGTATGCAGTGAGTCAGCCCCCCACATGTTGCACACAACTGTGCATAGGTCTCTCTCCCATTCCTGTCCTAGCTCAGAGGGCACTTTGAAATCAGTGAAACGATGTTGTGAGACGAGAATTGGGCTGTAAAGTGGCTGGATCTGTGCCTTCTGACGTCTCTCTCTTGTAACTGAACAAAATGAACTAGATCCTTCCCCAAATTCGTCTTCTCCTTGCCAGGGATAAACAAGATCCAGCAAGAAGGGTTTTGCTGCAGAGTTGGCTCCCTGAATATCCCACTTTGCAGTGAGCTGGGTTGTGTACATTTTAGCACCGAGCGTTGCTCTGAATTGGCTGGAACACGGGAGACGTTTCTGCAGAGTATTTCAGTGTTCAGTGGAGGGAAAAAAAAAATGAGCTGTGGGGTTTGGTTGGGGACAGGGGGCTGAAAGCAACCCAACGTGATTTTTGGCTGAAGCTGTTTGCATTGCTGGACTTTGAGGGCATTCATGGTGTTACAGTGAGTTGGGGTTTATTTGCTTGAGTTGCTCTGCTTGAAACTGGGTTAGGCTTTGCTGCTCTAGTCAGATGTGTCTGTTTACCACTTCAGCATTAGCTAAAACGTAGATGTTTTTAGTTCTTTCTCTAACCACTGCCACCACTTACCTCTCGTGGACTTTTAGCCTTCTGCATACAAAGCAGCCAAAAGGCATTTTGCTTCAAAGCCTCTTCAACAAGAAAAACAAACTTCCCACCTCTGCCTTTTACAAGCTAGTTACTCCAAACACAATAAATATTTGGCTCCAGCGGAAAAGCCTGACCATGGAATGGTGTCCCTAAATACCAAGCATAACAGTTCTGCTTAAGTAGACATTGGCATTAGGCTCTGATCTCACTCCTGCTTTTCTGAGCCATTCAGAAAAGCAAGGGCATAACAATATAAATATTTTGTATAAAAACATCCTGGGGGGGGGGGGGGGGTCCCTCTTCTGATTGTATTCCTGATCAATGGGAGTTCAGCGAGGCTCTAAAGTATCAGCTGGAGGCTCTAAAGCATCAGCTGGCTTCTCTCTTCAAAGAGAAGATCAAAGTCTCCTGTGCAGGGTGCCATGCAAATACATGAAAATTCTTCTCCCTGCACTGAAGAGGGAGAAGGTAAGAGAAAAAGGGGTTTTACAGCCACTTTCCTATTCAACCCCAAGCCTGGAAACCCTGCTTTGATGTTAGGAGGTGACAAGGTCTATGCATAGAGTTGCTGCTGACTGCTCATCTGAAGGGCTGGCTCATATGTCACCAGCTCTTGGCAGATGCTCTGGGTAGCTCAGTAAGCCCAGGCACCAAAATAATGTAAAGGGAGGATAAGAGGCTTGTGAGCATGTCTTTTTTGTGCACCCACATGCATGCTTGTGTGTTATAACAGGAGAAGCTGCTCCAGCTTTCTTCGTCTTGTCTGGGCTTTGCTAGCAAACAGAACTTAATCCCCAGCCCAAAGAAAGAACAGGTTGTGTTCAAGGGTTTACTGAGACAGCGGGGTTTAACCTGAGTAAGGCTGAGCTCTAGAAGTTCTTTGCTAAGCCTTTCTTCTTCACTTTCTCATGGCAGCTTGCAAAAGTGTTTTGCTTAGCATTAATCACTCCATTTCCTCCAGATCGAGAAGTGTTGTGCAAGCCATTGGGTCAGCACACGGGGGCATGGGATACATCAGGATTGGGGCCTGTTTAAATATGAATATGAGCATGTAAACACACCAAAGCACTTTGCAGAGTCTGAACCTGGAGTGAAAGGGTGTGTGAGAAGAGGATGGAGATCGTGGACCTCAAAAGAGTACAGAAAAAGAGACAAGTTGGAGCCAGGCTGCAATAACCTGCCTGTCTGTTCCCCCTTAGGAAACATCTCCCTAGTAGAGAGCTGGAGGTTAAAGCTCTCTCAGAAGGGAACCTTCTAAAGCAAAACAACGTTGTGAATCCTGGTGGGACTCAAACATTTGGCTCCAGCGTGTCTAGGGACTGAAAAGCTGATGATTAGATAACTGTAAACCATCCTTATTTTACAGCTCATAGTGGCTTTGATGGGAATGGGAATGAAGCACTCCAGGCTTCTGGGGTGGAGGGGAGAAATGGTTTTGTGATTAAATGACCTCTCAGATTACTGCAGCTAAAGTACCCAGCCTTGCCTCAGGCTTTGCTTCTGGTTTGGGACAGGTCTCTGACTCTTTCAGTGCCTCAGTTTCCTCAGTGCTGTTGCTTTGCTGTGGTGTACCAGTGCAAAGAGCAATTTGAAGAGCATCTCGCTTGCACCTTGCTCTGAACGGAGTCAGCAGGGACTGGGAGCCTCAAGGTCTCCCCCCAGTTTCATTTAGATTTGGCATCTGTCTCTGCAAGGGATTTAGAAAGCCCATAACCCACTGCCTCTTTAACTCAGTCTGATGAAGCTTGTCGGGGTGGGAGTGAAATCCCCCACGCAGCCCCAGCCTCTTTCATCTCTTCTGGTGCTAATGTCTTTATCAACAGGAAAGGTATTTTCTTTCCTGCCTTGCTAAGTGCTCAGAAAGTCCATCTTTGTCTGGAGTGGTCTCCAGTTTGGGCCTCTGTGTTTTGCCTGGTTGCTAAGTTTGTCTCATGCATGGTTAATGCCTGATGAGATCATGGTGCCATTTAGCATTTCATGGATAATTCAGGATTATTCATTAACAAAAACCAAGAACAAGCAGGTGCATTCATAGGCTGCCTTCATGGAAAGAAGGAGAACAACATCCTTGGGAAACGATGTGAGTTATTTAGGGGAGACCAAAGTGCTGGTGTTGAGCTGATGGAGCTTCAGGGAGTGGGGAGGAGATGGGCATTTGTTTTCAGAACAACTCAATCTAAAGGGTTTTTTATGCCATTAACCCTGCAAATGTGGGGAGTTTAATCAGTCTTAGTGAAGACAGCCTCCTGTCCCGTAACAACAGAGAGCTAGGAAGAAGGATTTAGAGCCAGGCTGAGTGTTTATATTCTGAGGTGTCTAGTCGATGCAAAAGCAAAGGAGTTGGAGAGCAGCACGGGGGCTGTGTGTGTCCACAGCATCTCTGTACAAACAGAGGTCTTGTCCTTCCTCCTCTTTTCTCTCTGATCTGCAGGCACAAGATGTGGAGTAAACCCAAGAAAGCTTTAAAGAGCTGCCTGTTTTGGAGGCAGACGTTGGTGGCAGCCTACATGGTCGTGGTGGTCCCTCTCATTCCTGCCTGGAGCCAAAATGTTCCTCTGGGACAGATTGTATCTCTCTGGAGACAAACTGTCCTTGTCTTGTGCTCTGATGGTCTTGTGAAGATGGCCACGCTCAAGCATGGCTTTCAAATCCTTGGCCAGGCAATAATCCTGCGTGTCTCTCTTCTTATATAGATGCCTGAAGGCATTGAATGTATAGAAAAATCATCTGAGGGAGGAGAAAGTCTCCCTACAGTAGAAGGGCCTTTTGGGGCCACGGGCAAGAAAGGAAGAAAAATAAATACGTGTAAAGTTTTTGCTAATGGCTGGGGACTGTCTTGTGTTAGAGGAGAGATGTCAGCACTACAATATTTTTCTTCCTGAACAATCCCATTCTCCGTGCCCCACTTTGATGTTTAAATAAACCTCAAAAGCATATCTGCTGAAATATGTTACCCAAATTGCTTTGCTCCATGGGGTTGGCTTGCCATTGCCCCCAGCCTCACTGGAGAAATGCATCTAGCAAAGGGAAGAGGGGAGGCTCTGTGTCTGTATTTTATCTCTGCCCCTCTGTTTTACACCAGATTCGTACGGTGACAGACACTGCAACAACAAATGCAAAGCGAGGAGAAGATCTTTCCCGTGCCTTTTCTTCCCAGAGTCCGTTTCTGTGAAGCCAGTGTTTATGTGCTCTTCATTAGAGTAAGGTTAACCTTTAGGGTTGGTGGGTTGGGGTTTTTTTTTTTGACAAATAGTAAATTCACTCAAAAATGTGGTGGAGAAATGACTCACAAATACCAGTCTCATTTGGCAACTTGGTTTTGGCCAGAAAAGGGGTCGTTTTGTTGTTGTTGTTGGGTTTTTGGTTTTTTTTTTTTTTGATGTAGAAATACCTTGCTTTGACATTTTTCAAAATACACCCTTTTGACCTCTCTTTCTATACAGGGGATTTAAAAAATTAACCAAACCAAGAGAAATCAACTGTTCTCCTAAACTGAAAGAATCAACCATCAAATGAAAAGGATGAATCAAAGCGGAACAGAAAGCAGAGCAAACCAGAAAGCTGGCCCAAAGCACTTTGGTTTATATTTAGCTTTTTTTTTTCCCCCCTTAAAAAATCTCTGAAGACTCACTTACTTTTGACCCAAGCTGCAACTTTCTCCTGCTTTGCATTTTTTCTTTCCTTCCTCTCTTTTAACCTCTGAAGCCACAAATCTGTTACGTTGGGTAACAAACCTCCCCTCAAATTATAGGCATGAGCTCCACACTTGCTTTCTTATTTCTCCAGAGGAAGCCAGTTTGCTCACACTCAGGTTTTTTAGCTTCTTTTCTGGTCAGGTAAAACCCACTTTGAGGGCAGTAATGGTTAAAAAGTAAAGAATAGCTTTTAAAAATACCTCCTGCTTACAGGCCTTACCTTTAAGTTAGTGGAATATCGGTTACTTCCCAAATATTCTGGGGAAGAGCCTGAGATGGGTGGCTGCAGTAAGTAGCCTCTTGCTTTATGGCTCACTACTTGCTCTGTTTTGGAGGCTACAGTGATATTTCAACCCCAAAACCCTGGGATATCATTTTGGGCAGGCTTCCTCCAGGCAGCATCCCACCGAATTAACACCCAAGGCCCACCCAGCCCCACGCCTGCTTTAAATCATCCGCGACCCACGTAAGCGAGGGTGATGTCAGCCCTGCAGTGGCTGCCCATCCACCTTTTGCAGCAATGGGGCTCCACCCAAACTTCCCTCTTCCATCTCCAGGGCTGCCAATTCCCACACCCCAGGGTTTGGATGCGAAGGGCGAGAGATTCAACCTCAGCTGCATCCAAATCACGCGTCCGTCCGTCCGGGATGACCGAACCTCAAGCCCCAGCCCATCTGTTCTTCCCACACTTGCAAACTTTACGTGAAAACAGCTTCAAAACTGCCTCATAAACTGTCATCTCGTTAAACATCGAGCTCTCTTGGAGCAGTGGATTCCACATCAAACCCCCCCCCCTTTCCCCCTTTGTGGCATCTGCAGCTCTTTAGGCTGAGGTTAAAGCTTCAAGCAGCCAGTGACTGCGAGGGCCAGGCTGAAGCTCTCAGTTAAACATCATTTTCAGGAATTCTTCAATTCTACCTCCTGTCAGCTTTCCCAGGTCAGGTATACAAAGGCTGAGCTGTGTGAATAATGGTTTCTGTGGTTTTACAAGCAGTTCCTAAAAGCTTAACAATTAAGAAAGTGCTTGTGGTTCAGTCCGAATCATTCTGTTGATTTTTCTCAGCTTGGGTTTTTTTTTTCAGCCTCCATTCTCCTTCCAGCTAAATTTAAAAGGTGAAAACTTAAAAGTGGCAACCTCAGAAAAATCACAGGCGTGAGAGAACCCAAACCTCCGTCTAGGTTTGTCAGGAAATGTTGTCCCAGGGGACTATTTATTTCCCTCTCCTTCAAAATTGTTTCCTTTTGGAATAACTGACAAAAATGTGATGTTGTTGTGCTATTTGGGGAACCTCTGAAAAATGTTTCAAGGGAAGAAAAAATGGTATACAGGTGTACCTAAGGTGATAAGTCCAGCCTTCTCCCTGCCTTTATTACTCCTTTTCAGTCTCCAAAGATGAGGAATCTGCCTGTGGGATGGCTGGTGGGTGCAGCCAACCTGGCCTGTGCAGGTGGATGGTGGCTCTGAGAAGCATGACACCTATTTTTTTTCTAGCCTTTCCTGTTTTTCTGGCTAGGCTGGCAGGAGAAGAGCATTCTGCTGTGGCTGGGAGCTGCCGGGAAGATGAAAACAAGGGAAAATTTGACTGGTGACTGGAGGCATCCAAAGAAAATCATTTGTGTAGTAAATCGGAGCCGGAGATGTGTTTAGTAACAGACATCTCAATAGTGCCATTCATCTGGGGAGCCCAAAGCTCTTTGGAGGGGAGGGCTTCTCATTCTCTGGTGGGGAAGTAGAGGTGACATGGCCCAGGAG
The DNA here is from genome assembly GCA_013401255.1 of Urocolius indicus. Taxonomy (NCBI): domain Eukaryota; kingdom Metazoa; phylum Chordata; class Aves; order Coliiformes; family Coliidae; genus Urocolius; species Urocolius indicus. The sequence goes on from WBNH01000536.1 coordinate 44,406, forward strand.
CAGCTCATAGCCCCTGTCCCCTGCTCTCACCCCCTGCTTTATCTCTGTTCTCTCCACTAGGCTGCTTGAGCAGCCTCAAAGAGATAAATTGAGCCAGAGTTTGCTTTGGTCTGAGGCATCCCAAGTTCAGCTGAGGCGTAATAATGGTTATAAAAGGTGTTCTACAACAAAGTATTATTGTTTTATACCAATAGCAGCATAATTATTAATTATAATTGCTAAAATAAGGTAGGATTGTGACTTGTAGGTGGGAGAACAGCATTGGGGAAGGAGGCGGCGAGCACAAGCAAGAAAAAAAGGCAGGAGAGATGCTCCCTGCCCTACCCCTGTTTTTGTTTGGGTGCTGACAGCCCCCTCCAGGGATTTAGTACCAAGGTGGCTGCAGAAACCTCAGCAAATCCCACTGAGAGTGCTCCATTTCCCAGCCAACCTCCTGACTCTTCGTTTCTAGGCTGTAGGGAATTAGCATTCCCTTGCATGGTTGCATAGAATCAGCATCCCAGCCAGTCCCATGTTAATCCTCACACATGCATTGTCGACACAGGGGTCCTGACCCTATCCTGGGATGTGCCATCCTCCTTTTATAATTACCTGTCTCTTTACTACAGTAGAAAAGAGGGAGGTCATTTGGTAAAGCAACAGGTTAGATTAGAGCAGTGAGATGTCTTCAGTGAGCTGTGGGCTCTTCCTCTAGATCTACTGCAGTGAAACTAAAGCTGCACCTGGCAGGAACCAAGGAATTAATCTGCACTGTGTACATGCTAACCTGGAGATGGAAACAATTTGCCATTCAAGCAGAGGGAGAGGGGGAAGACAAGATGAGAGGGATCCTGAGACGAGGGGAAATGTTATTTTCAAATAGAAGTTTTCAGTTAGAAATGTCCAAAGTGGATGTTTCTCCTCTTGCAAGGTTCTGGCATATTCTTTTCAAAGGAAGCCTGAAAGCTTTTACAGAGAAATATCAAAGGAAACATTTTTTTTTTCTCTTTCACTGACATTTTTTTTTTCACAAAACCAAAATATATTTCTTGACAGACTATAAAGTGACCCAGATCCTCAATCCAAATGCAAACGGGCAGCTAAGAGCTTACCAGCATATCAAAGAGCTCTAGGCCAGGCCTTTCCTTTCCACTTTCACTGCAGCTGCTGCCATTCCTGTCAAGAAATGTGAAAAGGGTAAAGGAAAAAATACCTCCTTGTGTGTGTTTTTGGTGTGAATGCCTCAGAAGAGCTGTCGTACACCCCCTCGTCCCAGGCGTATTTGCTAGATGAAATGCCAGGGCTCACGATGGTAAAGAGTTTTGGCCGTGACTCAGGTCGGTTTTTTCTTTCAAGAGCCTTTGAAAAATTCTCTTTGAGGGTGTTGTAGAAGGCAGGGTCTCAGCGTGGTAACTGGGATCAGCAGTAAAAACAGAGGAAAGGTGAAGTTGGGAGAAGAAATGGCATTTTGTGGATTGGATGTGGCTTCTGCAAAGAGCTCTGCAATGCTCCAAATACACCTAAAGCCATAATTGAAGGAGTTTATGGCCAATGCTGAGTGCAACAGCAATTCAAAGCTCAACATTTAGAACTGGAGGTTCCTGTAAGCATCTCCCTCACATTTTAGCTGTCTGTGTGCAAATAGGGAAGCCTAAGGTCTATCTTTATGCTCTTTGGGACAGAATGGTCCTTTAAGGTGAATACTCTTATCATCCAGGAGGCTGCAATGGCAGGCCTGTAGAGAAACCAAGCAGCATTAAAACATCCCCATTAACCTTACAAGGGATTGCCTTCTGCAATGCCTTAAACTTTTCCATATTGGTCCTGCTCCAGCTAAACCAAACTCCACAATGAGAAGCTGATCCAAAGTACCTTCGCCCTGTGTCACTTACCTGTTCAGCTGCTTCTGGCAGTACAGTCAGGGACTGAGGCTCCAAAACTCTGGAGACTGACATTTCAGAAGACCCATTTTTTTTCATTGTCTGGTGGTTGTTTTCTTCCCCACATCAATGAAGCAGAGCAGCAAATGACTTTCATTTTTGTGGGAGAAAAGAAATCAGTCAGGAATGTGTGAACTTATTTGCCATAATTTACCTAACTTTGTGCCTGATGTTTTTAGCAAGGGCTTGAAGGGGAAACTGGGCTTACAAAGCACTTTTTTCCAGGAGGTATGAAATCTCCTTTGTTTTATGTGTGTATATATGCACATTTGTATATGTTTATCTAGTTTTTAGAGCACTGAGTGCAGTGCAGGGTGTCAAACCCTGTGTCTCACTGGCTTCCCTTCCTAATGATATATCTGTGGAATTCTGGTTGCTTGAGCTATTCCAAACATGCAGTTGATGTCTGTGCTCTGGATAAATAGAAAGCTTCTCTTGTCAATGGTCTTTCCAGCTCCTCCTTAGTGGCTGTAATGTTCCAGTAGCCATTAGCAGCTCGTATCACTGTAACACAGGAGCCATCCAAGCAGAGACCCAAACCAGGTTACCTGCAAGTATCCATGGGAGATAATTCTTGCAAGAGAGGAGGAGATGGTCAGTGGTGTTCCCTAAATCCACCCTGGTCCATACACAGAGCTTTGCAACTGAGATGTGAGAATCATTCCTGGGACATGTTTCCAAACATGAACAGACTAAGCCCCAAATCCTTTTGGGATTAAAGGCTTTTGGGCACCCGGGAAAATGTTGCCATTTGAGAGCCAAAAAGAGCCGTGGTTTTAGGCTGCATCCCTGAGCCTTAGCAAAGTGGTTCCCCTCACAGTCACCCTGGCCAAATCCTGCCTGCTCAGCTCTGTACTGCAAAGGGCATTGCAGTGCTCAGTCTGCCTGCTGCATTTGTTACCTAAAGCTGTATCTCCCCCAAAAAAATGAGATCCATTACATGGGAATTAGCTTTCCAAGAGGAGTTCTGGTGCCAGAAAACAAAAGGGTTTTGGCTTTTCTGTGTTCTTTTTCAACAAAAGTCTGAAAAGAACTTGAATAGGAGGGGAAAAAGAAAAAGATGTTAATGAAGCTTTGCCATGGGAAGAAGACAGCATTTCCTGAGCAGCCTGGAGGTGTTGCATAGATCCAGACCTGCACTTAGTCCTTCCCTGTTTTCCAAGGTGTTTAGGACCAGGATATAGCCAGGATCAGATGACTGCAGCTTGAGGCTGCTGCTCAGTTACTGGTGGCTACTGGAGCCTAATGGTGGCTACTGGAGCCTACTGGAGTCTACTGGTGACTAGTAAAGCCTTCTGATGGCTACTGGAGGGGAGGCTGCTACTCAGGCATCAGTTTAGGACAGTAGGTGCAGCTCATGCTCCCTGGACATCATTCCCCCCATGATGTCACCTCAATAGAAGGACTGGGAGATGCAGCTACCCCAAAAGTTTACCTGGGATACCCTGAGTCCAGGGAGCCTGTTTCTCAGCCTTTCAAGCTGTGATGGTAACAAGGAGGCTGCTTTTATCTCTGTGGGTATCAGCACCGCTGTAAACTCCCTGACGCTGAAGTTGCCATAAAAACCCAAGAGGTGGGACTCCCATGAAACAGACACTTCCCCGTGTCAGTGCCACATATGGAAATAGTGCAGAGGCTTCCTATGGGTTTGGAGGTGGTTTTTTTTTGTAGCTGCCACAGCTGCAATTTGAGGAGAGAAAGAGAGGTATTCCAACTATTTTGTCTTTAAAAGGAAATACGGAATAACTTATGGATAAGACATTAACTCAGGCCTAGACCACTCATGGTCGTTTAAAGAGCCCTCAGCACTATTTGCAAGAGGGGAGGTGGAGCGGGGGGGGGTGGTGTTAGTCTTGGAGTCCTGCCTAAATTCCAGTTTAAGGAAGTGCATCCCAACTACCTAAAGTTCCACCTGTGGGTCTGTATTCCCAGCCATCAATGAACAGGGCTGAATGGTATCTCTGCCCTCCATCGTGAGAAAACAGCTACTGCTTTAGCAACGTGGCTAATTCAGCTGTGTTCATCCCCTTCAGGGGAAGCAAACCCCTTGCTCGTGGAGCAGGTTGTATGCTTTAGATCTCAAACCTTTATTGTTAAAGGGAAAAGGCTCGTTCAGAGGTAGGACAGGTCTTATGGTGGAAACTCAGTGCGCTCAGTTATCAAAAAGAGGGGATGAAGAACTGTGAGGGCTGAGGGGAATCTAACATGGTCTGGTCCAGCATCCCCACTCCAGTCACATCATGGGCTGGTTTCTAATACAGAAGATGCTCAGTGTCAGATCTCACCTTCATCTCTACTAGTTCCAGACTGGCCTCACCAGCCAATGTTACAATACAGTGTTCCATTACCCTTCCAGAGAGGTTGTTATTGATAACCACTGAAATGCCAGCTCATCGCTTTCATGGGATAACTATCCATCACCTCCTGCATGGCAAAGCCTTCCAACCCATAGGAAAAAAAAACCAGTGGTCCCTGTAAAACAAATGAAAACCAATCCTTCTGCATGAAAGGAGGTGATATTTGAACACAGTTAGTTTATCTTTCTTTGGCTTTAAAGATAACACACCACCAGCATGTGAAAGGGCATCATTTGTCTTCTCTGGGTGTTAGGATCTTCATCCTGCCCCACCCAGCACATCACAGTTTGTGAGGCTTTTGAGTGAAAAGCTTGAAAAAGCAAATCTCTTTTCCCCACTCCTTTTTTGTCTTCAATTCATCTTCTCTGTACCCCAGCACTGGTGCATTTTAAGGGCAGAAATCACAGCCGTTTCCACAGATACAGCTCAGGTTCCTGAGCGTGCAGGGAGCTGCAAATTGGAGACACTTTGTATTTGGATACAAATGCTTTTCCCACTTTGGCAAAGCATATCTTTGTCTTGTCTTTATGAGTGTGCCATCCCCTTCTATCCCAGTTTTACCTCTCAAAGTCCTGCCCTGAAGGAAGTTTCGGGGGATGTCTCTCTCCTGGGTTTTGCAAATGACAGTCTGAGCGTGAGATGAGGTTGGTTAATGTGTGAGATGAACTTATTTAATATCATGTGGTGGAGCAGTGAAGCAGACTTGAGTTCTGCTTATGCCTCTGGCGTGGGAGGTGGTGAGTTTTAACAGGCACATCCTTTGTTTGATGGGGCACGTGGCAGAAGAGGAGCTTTCTTGGAAAAGACAGTGGTGGGACTGGAAGCAAGGAGTGATTGCTTCTGCTGAGAACTGTGACAAGGCTTGTGCTGCTTTTGAGGAAGCCAAAATGTAATTTTAAGCTTTTTACAGCATCCTGAGCATAGGACTTGGTGGCTGTGCTGAAGGAATGTCTTCTCAGATCCTCCAGTTTGACTCAGTAGTGAAGAGGGTGTTATCTTGATTGTTCCATCATGACAGCAGCCCCTGAATCCATATACCTGGCCAGTCCATCCTACATACTTGAAGTAGGAAAGTGTTTCCCATCTTCCTGGTACTGCTGCAGAAGAATCTCTCCTGAATACAAACTCAGGAACTATTTTGCAGCAGGTAGTGACAAAAACCAAACAGGGTAGATTCAGGGGAGGATGCTGTATGTGTTTGGTCCAGGCTATACCAAAGCTGTGCTCATTTCTCAGCAATGGGTTCACCAACGAACCCAAGCTCCTGGAAAATGGAGGAATAAGGTGGTTTGTGTGTGCAAGAGAGAGAACATTTTTGAGCAAAGTGTGTGTTTTTGGTGAGTTTGCATGTCTTTGAGCATCCTCCTTTGGGCTGAGAAAGCAGGGACAAATGCCCATGAAGGGATGGTGATTTATGTTCACGTGGGAGCTGGGGGTGGCACGGTTAGGAGCGGGATGGGGTGTGAGTGTGTCTGCTACAAGCTGACGTTGCTTCAAGACAAGAATAGGTTTACATTTTTCCACCTTCCAGGCAATCACCGAGGAAAGAGATTGTCTCACTTTCTCATGTACATATATCTCGTCTCCCAGTTGCCGAGGCAACACTGTATATGTTTGCAAGCTGGAAGGATCTGGAGATGGAAAATGAAGCCAGGGAGTGGACCGAGGAGAGAAGTCCAGCAGGAATTTTCCCCTGGTCTTTTGCGGCCGATTGGTTAGCACTAATTTAAGCTGCTCTCTTGGGATTAGTCATCAAATCGGAGATTTCCATTTTTATTATTTTAAATCAAACCACAGTCGCTCTTGGGAGGCCGTTTTTTTTCATGTTAGAAATTAACCTCGCCGAGATTGAGCCGGTGAGGGCTGGAGGATGGGAGCCAGCAGGCTGGGTAATACCATAGAAACATAAACAAGGTACAACATCTCGTTCTAGCGGCCGGTGGAAAGCTGAGCCCCCGGGGAACAGTGCAGCCTGCTGCTTCGAGTTGCAGGAGAAGCTCAGGGATACCTGGCCGTGCTCCAGGGCTGCTCGCTGCATGCTTGTGGCTTATGCATTTCTCCAATGTTTGAATGAAGGGGTTGAGCCTGGAGAAGAGGAGGCTGAGGGAAGACACAACAGGAGGTTGCAGTGAGCTGGGGGTCAGTCTCTTCTGCCCAGTGATGAATGACAGGGCAAGAGGAAACGGCCTCAAGTAGCACCAGCAGAGGTTGAAGTTGGAGCTGAGGCAGAACTGTTTCCCTGAGAGGGGTGTCAGCCCCTGTGCCAGGCTGCCCAGGGAGCTGGGGCAGTGCCCAGCCCTGGAGGGATCTCAAAGCCATGATGCTGAGAACCATGGGCTTGTGGTGGGCTTGGCACTGTCGGGGCGAGGTCTTGGACTCCAGGAGCTTTTCCAACCAAGTTCTTACTGATTTTAGGGTTTGTTTATTAATCAAAGTATCTTGCCTTGGCGTTTACAAAGCTCCAGCTTGTGAATGCCATGACCACACAGGCACCTCCCATCCATCCTGTCACCAGCATTTCCCTACAAGCATCCGACACCTTGCCCCTCCACAGCCTGCCTGTGTGATGAAAAACCCCTTCAGCCCTCCAAGGCATTTTGGGGCTTTTCCTCAAGCAGAGATGACCTCCTCTCTACCTCTTCCCCCTTTGCACCTCTGCAAATAAATAAGGGCAGAACTTCAGAGGGCCGAGGAGAGCGGCGGAGGCGACGGGTTGCCGTTCCCGTTGGGAAAGCTGGCATTCCCCACCTCTGCTCTGTGAGCTTTGGAGGGGGCCATCTGCTACGTGGATTCCTAATCTCATCATTTTCTTTCACTGAAGGTGGGGGGGGGGTTGTTTGGTTTGGGGGGTTTCTTTTTTCATCCTTTCTTTTTGTCAGTTGCTTGGGAACAGGGATCAGTGCTCAAACATCCCTCCCCACAAGTAATATCAGATTTGATAAGAAGTGTGTGGAAGGAGTTGCTGATGCTGAAGTCACCCCGGGATAGTTCTCCAATCTCCTCCTGTCCCCCCTCTCTGGTCTCTGAGCTTTTTCCTGCAAGTGGCACTTGGCTTTTGAGGCAGTTGCCTGTGAAGGGGTGATATCCATCCCTGAGGGGAGCAGGCTTGGCTGGGTGTGGATGCCTCGGAGCAGCATCTGGTTACAGCCAGAGCATTTTCAGCTGTTGGGAAAAAAGGCTGTAAAATACAATTCCCACCATAAGCAGCCCTCTGGGTTCTCAGTACATCAAATTGGGTATTTTTGCCTCTGGCAGAAACCAAAACCTGATGCGCCAGAGGATGGTAAAAGCCCTCGACTTTAATTGTTTAATACCGCAGCCAGCAAGGAAATGTTTTCTGATCCCCTTAATCTCAGCTGTGAAAGAAAAGCTTTTGTAACTGTATCCATGGCTAGCAAAACCCCCCCTTGGCATTCCCACAGTCTAAAGACACAGCCTTTCTTCAGCCATCTCCCTGCACAGAGCCTCCAACGGCACCTTCAGCAGGTAACACCACGGAAGGAAAGGTGCTGGCTGCAGCCTTTAAACCCTCTGCCCCTGGATTAAAGACATAAGGTGAAACATGAGGCCAGCTGAGGTCCAGCTTGGCAAGAGATGGGAGCAAGGTGATGGTTGGCACGTGGTGGGGCAAGGCGGAGGGGCTGCATCCCCATTCAGGAGATGCAACAGGGAACTGCCTGGCTCCCTGCCCAGGGTTTTTAGCCCCGTCAGTTTTCTAAGCACCACACTTCATACGAAGGGGAAGAGAGAAGAAAAGCTCGGAGGGAAGGAGAGAGGGTGTTTCTGGTATTGAGCAGGGGTGCAGTGCTCTTTCTCTCGGCAGCTGACAGTGTAAATGCATTTTCTGGCAGGCAGCTCGCTCCGTATTAAAATTCTTGATGAAGATTATTAAAGTGTGTTTATGAAAAGCTTGCGAGTGCTTCTTGGACTCCAACCTGCCTTTTCAATATGAGATGTTTGGGTGCGGGCTTGAGCTCCCCCTGGGTTATTAAAACCAGCCTGTCCCAACCCACCCTCTCCCCTGGCAAAGGGCTGCAGCAACCTGGACCCTCCAGCCTCCTCTAGCTTAGGGATCAGTGTGTAACCCTTAACCACTCCCCAAAAACCTTGCTGCAGATACGTTTGAGCGTGTGACATGACGTTAAGGACAGGCTCATGCCTCTTGCCACACACACCACGTGCACCTCGGGCAGCAGCCTTGGCTTGAGGCCTGGCTCCTTTTTCTCTGTGCTTGTCCATTTCCAGCTTGAGTTAGGGGTTTTTTTTTAACGTGGGAGATCAGGTTGTATATCTAAATATATGTCCTTAAAGAAAAAAAAAAAGGTTTCCAAGAACAATGGTGGAAGCAGCCCAAAAATGTGCTAAGAAGGACGAATGTATTAGGGTTGGAGTCCAAGCAAAATATCAGAGGGGTGAATCAGAAAGGAGGAAAGGAAGGGGGGGGAAAAATGGAAACGTATGGAGTTTTGAAAAAGCTATTTTTTTTTTCCCCTTCCTTTTAATGTTAATGGCAGCTTTTCAATGTGAGCCTCGAGTGCTGGAGAAATGTGTCAACTGCTTCTGCTCCAAGCTATACTTTTGAGGGGATGCAGAAGCATTGTTACGGTGACACATTCAAGCTGGTTTCCAATCCAGCCCCGTTTGGAATCATCGAATGATTTCAGCTGGAAGGGCCTTTAAAGCCCATCTAGTCCAACTCCCCTGCAATGGGCAGTGACACCTTTAACTGGAGCAGGTTGCTCAGAGCCCTGTCTAACCTCACCTTGAATGTTTCCAAGGATGGAGCATCTGCCACCTTTCTGGGCAGCCTGCTCCAGTGTTTCACCACCCTCATTGTCTCCTAGATTGCCTGCAGCTCCCCGTGCTACTTTTCCAGCAGATGTTGAGGTGGTTGCAGTCCTCAGTGGGACAGGAGCCTGTGAGGGTGATGCCTCCTGTAAGGAGGAAGGCTTTATCACAGTGTGATGGAGCAGACTGCAGTAGACACCAACCACAAGGTTCCCTTTGTTCCCTCGGTCTTTGAGTCTTACTCCTAAGCTTTCAGCCTGCTCAGGGCTGTTCTTCAGAGACAGATCTTCACATTCTGTCCATTTCTTGATGTAGAGGGCAATCCCTCTGTCCCCTCCTTCCTCTCCTATCCCTTCTGAGCAGCCTGTAGCCATCGACAGCCACACTCCAGTCATGGGATTCATCCCACCAGCTTTCAGTAATGGCACCTAGGTCATAGCTTTCTAACACCATGGTGGCTTCCAACTCCCTCTTTTTGTTGCCCATGTTGTGTGTGTTGGGTGTAGAGGTACTTCAGCTGGGCACTCAGCCATGCCACCTTGTTAGAGGAACACCTCTTCATTCCTGGCAGCATTCCTTTCAGGTGCTGCGTAGGAAAGGCATTGACTGAGCAGGTCAGCACTCAGTATGTGGGTGATGCTGAAGTTGTAAGTAGCATTCTCTGGAGCAGGGCCAGCCCGTGTCCTCTGGAAATGGCATCTGTACATTGTGCTGGTTTCAGGCTGCTTTGTTATAACTGGTTGTAGTGTCCAGTGGTTGCTCTTGGCAGATATCTCTCCCCTAATTCAACAGTGTGCTTTGGGCAAGCTAAACCCACGTTGTCTTCTGCCATACCTCTCCATCTCCCTCCTTTATTTGTTGTTTGATGTGTCCCTTCCTTTTTTCTGCAGCTCAGTCCCCCTTCCCACGTTCCAGCCAAAAGAGGGCTGATTGCAGAGCCAAAAGAAAAAGGAAATTGTAATAAAATCTTGGTTTTGATTGCATGAAATGGAGAAAATCCTGTTGTCCAGTCCAATGAGGGTGGCATGGAGGCTGCAGACAGAGGTGAGAGGAGAAAGCAGGAGGTCAAGCCCAAATTCGTACTTATTCCTGGTGACTGTAACATCCATCAGGGCTAAAGACAATCTGTATCTCATTAATCACCTGCTATAAACAGAGGGAGACTCACTGCAACAGAGTGGTGTCACTGGATGAATGGCCCAGGGTTGGAAAATAAACATTTCAACCTCGGCGTTTATTTTTGCTAAATGCCTTTGCTGTGCCCAGGGGTTTTGTCAGCAGCAGGGTCCTGCTGCCCCAAACCCATCCCCTGGAGCCTCAGCTTGTGCTGTCAGCTCACAGACTCACCAAACAGAAGTGCAAGACGAATTCTGGAGCAGCATTGGTACTATGCCCTGAGTGCTTTTACGCTTTAACTCCAAACTAAAAGGTTTCTCCTGCCCCTGACGGGGTTTCTCTCAGCAGCTCTTGGGTTTTTTTTTTAGCAGGTAGGGAATGCAGCAGCAGGCAGCGTGGTTGAGCTCCCAGGAAGGATGCCTCTCCTCACCTTGCTCCTTGTGGTCAGTGGTGATCCAGGGAGGTGGCACTTGGCAGATATAATCCATCAGATTCCCTCTCTGTTCACACATCAGTGGATTTCCACAATGAGCAGTTGTTTTTTTTCTTCAAACCTCTTCTGCCTCTTGGGGCTTTTTTTTCTCCCCTCCTCTCCTCCAAAAACCCACCAGGTGCAGCCTGGAATCCATGCTCACCCAAATATGCCTTTAATTCTGATTTATTAAGATGGTTATTATATAGATGATTAGAAACATATTCTGGGACATTCAACAGCCTCAGAACAGACATGTAGCCATTACAGAGCTGTTAATCCTTTATAAATGTGGTTTTAATCATGCCAATGTTTAGCCTACGATAACTGTCCTATTAAACATAATGTATAGCTGGCAGAAAGAATTGCAAGATGATCTTTGGGGTTTTTTTCCTACAGGCTCATTAACTTCTGCTGCTCAGGAGATATTACCTCAGATATCCAACCCTTGCACAGCCCACGAGGATCCTGGCTGGTGCTTGCACTTGCTGTATGAGGATCTTCACCAGGAGAGGGGTTTGCTGAGACTCTAGCAGGTGAGTGGCTTTTGTTTCAGCCATACACTTGCTACCTGCTTATTTTTACCTTTGCTCAGTGCACCTGGTTCCACCTTTGCCATGCTGTCTGTTCAGACTGTAAAAGCAGAAGAGACAATATCTATAAAGCTATGTCAGTGCTTACAACTTCAGTAGGTGAAGCTCTGCTTAAAGCAACCCGTTCTGTTTCTGCACGCAGTGCAGCAGCAAAAGCAACACTGAGCACACAAAATGTACATACCAGTGCATAGGTACCACCTCCTGTCTGCCTGCTTCTGACATCAGGAATAGTAAATTCCATTAGCAATGACATTTTGGGCCTTACGGTGGTGAGAAGAAAACAAACTCCCCCCCTCCAACTACACTCGGCTGGAAAATAAATGACATAACCCAGACTGGCTTTTCATGTGCCTTCTTGACTTGACATGCCATCCCAGCTTGGTTCCCATCCAGCTGACCAGCCATTCCTGAGGATGGGCTGGCTACAGGAGAAGACAGGTTGAGAAAAGGGGGGAAAAAAAATCCCCTAAATTAAATTATTTGAGCTGGAAAAATAAACTCTCGCCACAGCTTGAAGCAAATTCCTGCCTGGTGCCACCCCTGCTCAGCATGAGCTGCTGCCATGCAGCAGGAGGACTGGTTCCCATCCAAACTGCTTCATGCTGAGCCAGAAAAGGCAGATGTGTGTGACCTCCTCCAACACCCCCCTCAGCACTGTCCCCCCAACGTGCTGCTTCAGCAATGTGTTCCTTGGGGATGAATAACTAAAGCTGCACAGGGAAGGAGCGGCAGCCCTTTGCCTTTTAGAGTGCCAGCACCCTGGCCTGAAGCCATCACTCAGTATCTCTGGGTACAAGCCAAGGGCTGGGGCAGCCCCATCTGACCCCCTTTGTGCCTCCTTTGTCTCTGGGTCTCCAAACTAACGCTTTTTGTCCCCAACACCCTGCTGCCCCACTACCCTCCTCCCCCTTGGCTGAGAAGGGAGCCTTTGGGGCAGGACAAGGGGCTATTCTTTGAGAACAGTGGGAGATCTCATAACGGGGCTGCTGGCCCTTGGCCATCGCCCACCACCACCCTCCACACCTAGGTCATGTCTGGGCACTGGCATTTTTCAGGGCTGGGCCGTGTCGGGCATCACAAATGAGTTGCTTGGGGTCAGTGCTTGGGGAGGTGGCCTCTGTGCCTGCAGAGAGGTCCTGGGCTCAGCACTTGAGCACAACTCGTGTCAGATATGGAGAGCTTAGCATGGTTTTTTTTTTTCCCTAAAACTGGCGCATTTGTGTGTTTCTGTCAGGGGATTGTGTGTGGGTGCTCTGAGCTGATGGCTTGCGGCTGAGAATACAAATGAAACCTCCTGCTGGAGCCTTCTCCAGCAGCACCACAAGCCCAGAAGCAGGCAGATGAGTGAGGGTTAAGGGACAGAGTCCTCTCCAGCTCCCTTTGCAGTGTCTCCCTCGCACCCTGTGGTGCTGGGAGCCCCACAGCCCCATGTGCTGGTGCTTGGAGAGGGTGCTGTTTGTTTTGGAAGGAGACAGGCTTTGTCTGCTGAGCTGCTGGCCAGTTTTCCTCAGCCCACCTTATAAACTTTCCCAGCTTCGTCTCTCCTCGCACCCAGCAGCGACCTGAGCTGCCAGCACAGCCAAATATTTTCATCACCAGGTGCTATTTCCGTGCCTGACCTCCCCACAGTGACAGATGTTGGTGTGTGGGTGGTGGGATGCTTGTAGGGCTGGAGAGACCTGCCTCCTCCACCCTCCATCCTCATCCCATCCAATACAGCCCTTTCCATTGCTGCCCTGTCTCTCCCTTTCCGTGAGATATTTCCTTGCATTGCTTCATTTATCTTCTGCAGGGCTCTCTCTGAAACAGCACAGAGTGTGATGGGTAGCAGGAGCCTGGGGAGGATGTGGGAGGTTGCAGGATTGGGATGTCCAAGAGTTGCTATGGGCAATGAAGAAAGGAAAGGAGAAAAAAGTCAGGGTTTTGACTAAGGCCACTCAAGCATCGTGGCTCTCTCCATCTGCACAGACCTTTTGCTCCATGAAATGTCATCTTTAATCCTTCCAGAAGAACCAGATCTAGAGGAGAAGAAGAGCTGAGTGAAGCAAGTAGCTCCAAGCTAGAGGGGGAGATTAATGGCCTCTCAGTTGCCTGGGGCTATCAAAGACTAGTAGAAGCTCTGGTAAGACCATGTGTGTGGGAGGACCTGGCTTTGGGCTAGGAGGCAATGTGCAGGAAGGGCTGAGAGCAGCCTTAGCTGCTTTACAGAGGCTTTTTTTCTTCTTCTTTCCTGTTAGAAAAAGCTCATGTGGGGAGCTTTTCCTGCCAGCCTTCCTCTGTGCTGCAGGATGGCCAAGCAGAAACTTTCCCCAGGGTGGCCAACTTTCCATAGCTGCTTTCCAAGGGGATTTCTCCCCCATTTCCCCAGCAACTCTCCTGTCTGTCTGAGCGGCTGTGGAGTGGGGCCAGTGCATTGCAGGGTCACCCCACGGACCTCTCTCGGCCCACAGCAGCAATAAAGCTGTCGGCAGAGGCAGCAGCTCAGCCCGGGTGGCTGGAGATGCACTTAGGGGAGGCCAAGCTGCCGCCTCAACCCGCCTGCCCTCCCATCTCAGCCTCCAGCACCGCCGCCGGGCTGTGCCAGGAGACGAAGCTGGGCCGAGGCGGCAGCCAAGACGTCTGCTGAGGAGGAAGAGCCTGTCTGCGAGCACCAAGGGGAAACCCGCCACCGACCCGCTCTGCTCCGGCTTGTGTTCATGCAGCCTAAGGCTCTGGCTGGGTCTCCACCACCATCTGCAAGGGAACCACAGGGGATGGGCAGCCCTGATGCTCTACAGAGATGAGTTGGTCCCTTCCCAGTGCACAACCTCATCCTGGCTTTGTGCATGGGGAAATTTGAGGCAGGAGAGTCCCCAGGCTGCACTACCATCCTTCGGTCTGTCCTGAGAGCTGCCCAGCCCCAGCAGGCACAGGGTTTTAAAGGAATAGGGAATTTCCATCCTGACAGAAATTCAAAAGTCTCTGACTGTTTCCCTGAGAGGGGTGTCAGCCCCTGTGCCAGGCTGCCCAGGGAACTGGGAGAGTCCCCAGCCCTGGAGGGATCCCAAAGCCATGGAGCTGTGGTGCTGAGGGCCGTGGGGCAGTGCTGGGCTGGGCAGGGGGAGGTTAGTGGTTGGACTTGATATTCTTACAGCTCTTTTCCAACCAAAATGATTCTGTGATCTTTAAATTCAAAAGTTTGGAATTTCACCTACAAAAGAAAGGAAAAGATTTCCTTTTGTCTTTACCAATGAGACCAAAGATGAGAGAGGAGCAAGGGCACAGCACAAGGCAGTACCCCTCCTGAAAAGCAACGCTTTCACATAATCCTGAAGAGGTGTTTTCATCAAATTGAAACATGCCTGCAAAACACTGTCTGGCAAAACTCTATTCAGCTGGAAAAACCCCTGTCTAGGTCTCTTTCCCTTCAAGTTATCTCTCTAGACCTCATACAAAGTCTTATTTATTCACTCCCCTTTCAGCTGGTCTCCCATTTCATCTCTAGGCATCCACAAATCACAATTTGCCTCTCTAGCAATCTGGGGCTCATGGAAAAAAAAACCATGAAGAACTTTCTTTTTCATTTCTCTTTTGCTCCTGTTCCTTCTGCAGTTTGTCACGGGCTCGGCACAGGGCTCTCCTGGGAAGCAAGGGGACAGCTGTGTGTAGGAAAGCAGCTCCTCCTGTCCCAGGGTGCAGGAGAGCTCATTTGGGACCTTTCTGCTTTGGTCTCTGTCTCCCTTGCTATTTCTGTTCATCCTGGTATCCAGGGGAAGCAGAGGTCAGGAGAAGCTGTGTCCCTTTCCAGCGTTACTAGAGGGCTTGCTGAGGGATAAAGAGGTATTTCTGAACTGAACTGGGCTCACTGGAAGCATCAGTCTGACTTTCTCACGGGAAGAGCAGACCAGGCCTCTTCAAATAGGCCCAGGCCTCCAAATTACCCCCTGCCTGTGTGTATTTGTGCATGTGCAATCTCCCCAACATCTCTTCAAATGGCCAAGCCCCTGTTGTCCCCATCCCCATGGCCTCAGGCTCTGCAGAGATGGGCTGGGAGCACTCTCAGGTGGGTTACTGGCAGGGAGGGTGTCCAGCAGTGCCCTAGAGCTGTGAGATTTCACATTTCCCTTTCCAAGCTGAGGATGCTGGTTCACTCAGCAGCACAGTGAACCCAACAGCCCTCAACTGGAAACAGATAGGGGCCCATCCCACCCTCGTGTTGTTGTTGGCAGATGGGCTCAGGGGCCTCCAGGTCTGGATCTGTCCAGAGCACAAAGGAAGGAAAATTATTGTCATCTGAATAAACACAATCAGCTGCTGCCAGCAGCTCCAGTGCCCCAGCAGAGCCTTCATGTGGCTGCCCTTTTTCCTCAGTCTGGGTAGCTGCTTTGAGGGGCAGGTTGGAAGGACCCATCTCTCTTTAGTAGGTGTTTTGGTGGGAGGTTGAATTGCTCATCCTCCCTCCAGCTCCCATCTCCTTCCCCACAGGCCACAGGGAAGGTTTCTGCTAGCGTGGCTGCACCTGCCCAAACAATAAGAGCAGAGAGATTCAAAGCAGGAGAAGGTGGCACATCAGGGTTGATGATTCTGTAGTCAACAAGCATTGCCTTTGCAGACAAAGCCGTGGCTTCCCCCACCACAGTGCTCTGCAGGGAGGATGTGGGTTTTCCCAGGGCTGCAGAGCATGACCATCCTGAGAGATGTGCTGACTCCGTGTTGCCCAGCCAACCTAAACAGGACCAAGCGACCCAGTAACATACATTTTATTATCTCCTCCTCTCAAATGCAGGCCCTGGGGCTGCTGCCTGCTGGGTGTCTGCTGCAGAGGAATTTCTCTGCCCTGAGCAGGGGTTGACTCTGGCCCTGGGGGGGATCCTCCTGGTTATTTGGAGAGGGGAATATCATCTCTCTATCTCAGATAATAGAGCACAGAGCTTTGCTGCTTCGTGTGCAGCGTGAACATCACTAGTGTGGGATGGGATTGTCTCCATTGGTACTGGCTCTGCTTGGGTCTGTTGCAGGGTGGCTGTTTTCATGAGAAGCCTTCCTTAGAAAACCCAGCCCTGGCTGTGACTCAAACCAGCCCTTACACCTTGCTTTAAGAAAGTCTTGTATAGCTTCAGCCTGTTCATAATTGCCATAAAACAAAGCAAAGCCCACCTGCTTCCTACCACCCACTTCTCCTGGTGAACTGCACAGGTTCAAACTCACCTCTTGCTGCTACCACCTCCTGGAAGACGTTGCCAAAGTATCTGAGCAAAAGAGTCAAAAAGCCTCCCTGAAGTGGAAGCCTTGAGCACTCAGGGCATAAAAGATGTCTATTAACATCTTCTCTCCCTTTCTGGTTTATCTCCTGGCCCTGAGAGATGGAGGGGGGAAAAAAAAGGGCCACAAAGCTACTTGAGTTGTGATTTTTCCTGCTGTAGACCACGGTGCCCCACATCCACCTTCCTCTTTTACTGCTCACTCACCAGGCAGTGATTAGGAAAACGGGGGAGCTGGGGGCACTCATTCTTGACCTTGGGGAAAGCAGGGGCTTGTAAAATCTTTAAGTGCTGCAGGAATTATGAGGCAATTAAAAAAATCAGGGCAGAGCTGGGACCATGTCAATAAAACAGGGAGGAACTGATGTCAGCTCTGCAGGACTCAGGGACCCATGCCTCTGCCCTCTCCTCCTGGTGCTGAGCCCCTGGGGCTGCTGCTGCTGAGGCCTCATTTGTTTGGAAATCACAGAATCCCAGAGTGGTGGGAGTGGGAAAGGCCCTGCAGAGCTCACCCAGCTCACCCAACCCCTTGCTGAAGCAGGTTCCCCTCAATCAGGGGGCACAGGAATGTGTTCAGGTGGGCTTGGAAACCTCCCGAGAAGGAGCCTCCACACCCTCCATGGGCAGCTTCTTCCAAATGGAGGAGAAAGAAGAGAAATCAGGGCTGGGGCTTTTTTTTCCTTGGTGAATCCCTCTCCTCAAATGTCAATCCTCTGTGAGCCCAGGCAGTGGATGTTTTATGAATAGCTACCTAAAAAAAAAAGCAGAAATTCATATTGAAAGGGTGAGGAGAGGTCCCAAATGGCTGTTTTGGGAGGTCCCAGCTCTAAGGAGGGGACTGTGTTTTGCTTGCCACTGGGTCATAAGGTTTAAAGCCAGGGAAGCTGGTATCTAGAATTTTATCAAGGCTCAGCTTGTGTTTCCTGACCTGGTAAGAACAAGAAGAGAGGAATCAGCTGGCATCAGTGGGAATTCACACACAGGCTGTTTCCATTCTATCTCTTTCAGACTTGGGTCTTTCCAAGAGTGAGGACTGCTGTCCTCCGGTGGGGTTGCAACTCAGGATTCTCAGGCTGGTGTTTGAACATTTCTCTTGGGTGTAAGTGATTTCTCGTGCAAACCACTCGAGTTCAAGTGCGTGGTGACGGGGAGCGAAGCCTGTTCTCTGCTTCCTCTTAGGAAAGTCCCAGAGCAACGTCAGTTAGGCTCTTAGGCCGTGGTGAGAGCGTTTGTCAGCCTCCTCTGACCAGCTTTAAAAGAGGAGGAGGCAAAAAAGGGTCTGGTTTTCAGTTCTGCACTTGTTAAACTCCTGTTCAGCAGGTTTGCTTAAGCTTTGGTCATTTGTTTGCTTGTCTACACTGGAGTGCTGGCTGGATGCAAAAGTGTTTCTTTAGGGTAGATGAGGACTCAGAATAAAAGCCAGAGCTGACTCAAGCATCTAAAGAGGGTCCTGGGGTGCAGCACAAGCTCCCTTGGGTTTGGGCTCTTCTTAGTGTTTATCTCTCCCTCTGGAGAGAAGGAAGTGGATCCACTTCACATGAAGTGAAGTTACATAAACTGTGGGGACCAATGAGGATAACTTGGAAATGGAATGGTTGGTTGAGCTGCCTTGGAAGCAAAAAGCCATCACCACCTACTAATATGATGCAAACCATCGGTGCTCAGCTGCTGGGAAGAGCAGAGCTTTGGTGTTTGAATGCAGGGTACCCCAAACCAGACCAAAGTGTGAAGCTGAGAAGGAGCACCCAGTGCTCCTTGTTTCCCAAAGCCCAAATGCTGCTTTTGGAGATAGGTCCTGGGAAACACCAGCCTGATGCTCAGGGCTCAAATAGCCAAAGGTACAACTTGCTGACAGCATTGCAGAAATGCTGTATGGAAATAACTGGAGTTAGCTCAGTAGAATGTGAGTGAGCAGGACACTTTGACTCCTCTGCGCTCCGTCAGCCTGGCTGCGACTTCAAGGGAGCAAAGATCTTGCCGAGGTCTGGTGTTCATGCTGTCCCATGACTCCAGCCATTCCTGGCTGTGGAAATGAAAAGCCTGGAGGAAACAAGCTTCTCCAACATCCTTCCAGGCTGCTTCAGAGGCAGGAGGAGAGGGAATGCAGGCTGCTGTCAGGTTGCTCACTCCCCAGCTGCTGCAGCAAGCAACACTCCAAAAGCCCTCACTCTTGCTTGGTTTGCAGGAGAGGTTGTCCTCAGCAAAAACCCTGCTCAGCTGAGGTGGAGAGTGAACACAGTACAGACCTCAAGCCCAAAACACATTGGTAGGACAACATAAGCTCTTTTTTTTAGGTGTAGAAACGCTGTATGCTGGCATCTCACAAGCTCAGCACAGTAGCCCTGCTTTAGCAGAGCCTCACTCTGCAAGGGGCCCTGCAGACACCAGCCCCTTGCCCCAGGCCAGCCCTGACCTTTGCAGTTTGGTTTTTACAGGCAGCAAGGCCTGAGAGCAGCTCGTTAGCTTCCCTGCTTTGCTGAGTTAATGTTTGCTGGCTTTTCTCTCCCTATAAAACAAGAATGCACAAACACAGGCTGGTGCTAATGGAGCAGGTTAGGGGGCCGGAGGGGAATGACCCTCCCAGTGAGGCTTTGCTGCCTCTGTTGCTCAGAGCAAACCTTTCCATGCCCCTTGCCAGGGGAGTCTCAGTAATCAGGGAACCAAGCTGGGGAGCAGAGGTATCTCCCCCTGGGTTTTGCTCTCCCTGCACACCAAGGATGCTGTGTCTGGGTTATCCCAACAGGCTGTTGGGTTTTGAGATAAACCTCAGAGTGCTTTTAGCAGAGGGATTTGCATCATCCATGTTTCAGAGATGGGCAAATTGAGGCACGAGGGAGAGGCAGGATGCCCTCGCTGTCCCCTCAGGTGCAGGGAGGAGGAGAGGAGATCTTATCCTGTAGCAAACTCTGAACACTCTGCCAGTGTTCACAGCTCTCTACTGAACATGCAGGTGCTCCCCATCCTCATTGACTTCAAGCTTTGGGGTATCCCACAGGCAGGATGTCTCCAACAAGCTGTGCAATATCTGCTTTCACAGCTTTGGGAGGAAGAACTGGTAAAGGTAACTCACAGTTCACACACACACCCCCACTCCTCCACCAAAGATTGGCACTTGGCTGCCAAAAAAATGGTGCAACAAGTCCCAGGAGCCCCTGCAAAGAGCAGCTGCCTCCTCCAAGAGCAACACGTGGGAGGTTTCTCGGTGGGACTCGCCGCCACCCGCGTCTCTCTCCATCCCACGGCGGTGGTCCTCGGTGCAGCACAGCAGTAAGGAGGCAGATGTTGGATATTAAATGCCAGCAGCCACTCTCAGCTGCTCTCTCAGGCTTTGGCCATGGTAAGGATTAAAGCTCAGCCTTTAACAGCCCTACCAAGCACGTTCCCATCCCCACGAAACTCCTCGTGTATCCCTATCACCCGCTTTACAGCAAAACACCTTTTGGGCAGTCAGCAGGGCAGGGAAGCTTTCCCCCTCATCAATATTCCCAGGATCATTTCAGGCTTCATTGCTGCATTTTCTCTGTCCCCTTCTCATCAGGACTCACCTGAAAGCCAAGTTGGGATTTTGCCCTTGAGGGACTCTCAAGTTTTTGCCTGTTTCCAGGGAACTGCATCAAAATCTAAGGCCTTAAGTGAGAGTGATAGGAGCAAAGCTAAGAAATTCAGCCTCCTTTTGTTGTTGCCTGGATGATTTTCACCCCAGCTGTCAGTATCAGACTGTAGGAGGGTTGGTTATGAATGTTATGCTATTGCAGAAAGGGAGGTGTCACAGCTTGGATGCTTTGGTCCTTGGGTTTTGCTGATGATTGCTAGTGCTTTCTGTAAGAGCCAGAGGTTTAAGATGTAACAGCTTCCCAGTGGAAAGGTGATTTTGCTCAGAATCAAAAGGCTTTGATCAAATTAGTAGGTACTGAAAGGAAATATTTCTGCCTGTTTAAGAGGGAACAACTTCATGCTGCCTAAATGGGGCACTGCAGCCATGTGTAGCTGAAACAGAGGATGCTGTGAAGTCTCATTAGAGCCAAGCTGTGCCCAAACCAGGGAAGCACCCCCTGAGATTTGCCACATCCCCCTCAGCACCCCGAGCCTGGGGAGTGCAGGACGTGAGGGTACCTGGAGAGGGTGCAGGAGTGACACTTCTGTCTGTGGACTCACTGCAGCTGCTTGTCTCTACCTTGTGATGAATCCCAGATGATTTCTCAGCCTGAGCTGTACAATCACTTGTGTTAGATTATAAACTGGAACTTTTACAGGCTGTATGTGGGGTTTGTGGCTTCCTTTCCCTCTCTCCGTCTCCAAAGCCCACGATTCTTAATAAATCATCCTCTAGCCTGAGCTGAGTCTTGCTGTTTTAAGTTTTAACTAGCTTATTTTTTTGCTGATAAGCCAGACTTTGAATTCTTCCCAAGATCACGGGTTGGGGCCAGTAATATCACGAAGGAGAGCCAGTTAATCATGATATATCACATGTCAATGGGAACGGCATCGGGCGCTCGCAGCGCGTTTCCCTTGGATCAGCATTTACAGGCAGAGCACTTGTATCTCGCAGAGCTGGTGGGAGGAAAGAGTCAGGGCTCCCACCAGATGTAAAATAGGTTTTATTATCAGAGCCAACTCAAGAGAATGGCAGGGCAGAACTCTTAAGTAATGTCAGGGGGGAAATGGAAGCTGTTGTGCTACACACTGATTTCTTACACAGTATCAGTGCAAGCAACTGTTGATCCTGACTTCACACCAACTTTTTCTACTCTTGCACCATCTTCCCTCCAAAGAGACCCAAATCCACTGAAAGGTGGACCAAAACACAGAGAGAACCTGCTACACCCTCTTGTTTCTCTTACTCTTCCCTGCCACCATCCTGTCAGCACATCATTTTCAGGTCCATCATGGCCTGACCCTTGTTCTCCCAGCTCTCCCAGTACCACTGTTGAGTTTGTCCAACTGCTGCCACGGCTGTGCTGCTCTGTGGATGTGTGTGTTCAACCCACCTTTGCTTCCCACAGAGACAGGGATCTCAAAAGTTGTGTTCCTGTAGGACTAACCCCACAAAAACCAATCTAGCACCCAGCATAGGTCACCCTTATCAGAAGAGGGACCAACCCAGCTCTAGGTTTAGCACCCAGGTGGCTACTGGTATGAGGTGGGAGGTGGAGGAGTCCTCCTTGAGGCATGTCATGTGTTAACAGCATATGGAAAGAATGGATTCATCAAGATTAAAGGTAGTCCTGATGAGAGCAGCCAGGAGACGTGTGTGGGGTTGTGGTTACCAACCCCACTCTCCCCTCTGCTAATGCCTGGTACCTGGTAGCCCAGTCCCTTCCACCCACATCAACCTTCGGGCTGGCTGTGAACCCCCAGCCTGACTCATCCTCTCAGTATAGCCAAAAAAAACCCCATCCCTTCAGGCCCAGCATCCCCCAGAGAAGCCCCTCGGTGCCAGATAGTGCCGGCACATCTTTTTATCTGGCTTCACCCAGCAGGCCACAAATTCCTGCTCCTTTGCGATGGGGGTGGGTGAGGGAAGGGAGCATCTTGCTGGGTGCCCCTCTGCTCAGGAGGCAGCTCCCTGGGTCACACAGATCAACCAGTTTGTTGCCTTGGAACATTTTTTTGCTGCTTGCCCAGCTGGGGTCTGGAGATGAGCCAGGGTCCGTCCGTGCCTCCGTGGGAAGGCAAGATGGGAAGACATGGTGAAGACGTGCTCAGGGCTTTGCTGTCTTCATGGGAATTTGTCTCACTTTCCTTTTCCTTTTTTTTTTTTTTCCCTTTTTTGGGGGGATGTTTTAAACCACAAGGATGCCATTTTTTTTGTTTTCCTGCAGGTCAGAAAGGTCAATGGCTGTGAGCTGTTGGCATCTGCTACCGGCACATGCGGCACCAACACGTTCCCCTCACTGACTTTTGCCGATCAGTTTGAGTGACAGAGGTTGGGACTGCCTCAGGATGGGCTCTGGGGCTGCCTCAGGATGGGTTCTGGGGCTGCCTCAGCAGTGGGCTCTGGGCTTCCTTGGTGAATCACATTGTAAGGGACGCTGGCAGCATCCTCTGTGGCTCAGTGCTATTTGCTTGGTGAGCACTGGCTGCCCTCCCACCTCACCTCACTGCATGATTGAACTCCCAGGGTGTATCCCTGGAAGAGGGGGAGAGCTTTGTCACACATCTGCTGATGGATGGATGTGTGTTTACCTTGGCCTTCCCCACTTCGTGGCCACGGATACTTATCTGAGTGATGAATTCATCTGCACAGGGACCCCCGAATGGTGGGGGCAGAGGAGAAGCATCTTTTATAGTGGTTTGGCACAAGGGAGAAGGAATAACAGAGAGAAGATGGGTGGTGGCTGCACATCAAAGCTGAGCTTCCCCTCTCCTACCCTATCCCCCAGATTTCAGCTGGCCATGGTGAAATTTGCACATTAGAAGCTCAAATCTCTCTCTGTGGGGACAGAAGGGAATTTCTTCATTCCAACTCTGCTGGTGATGTTACTTTTCCTCCTTGCCTAAGCAGCAGGGATCATTTTTTCATGGGGTGGAGAGTCCCATCTTGGTCATCTGGGTGCCAACTGAAAAAAAAAGGCTAAAAAAGGGGGTTGCATTGCTTCTTCCCCACATCCTAAAGCTTTCAGCGCATTCTTTGTGAAAGGAGACCTTTTGTCAGCATTGTGCAATGCTGGCACACGTTTTCCTTGAACTTTGGTCCTCCTTTAATCTGTGCCACAGTAACCTCCAGAGGAAAGAGCGTTGCTGCTTCCTGACTTAAGCCACTATCAGCTCCATCCCGGGCCATTGTTCTGTGTCCTGTCACACCTGGGCCAAGGGCAGCCATGGAACGTGGCTCAGCGAGGGATCCTCTATCAGAGCCAACTCTCCTCTCTTTGTCCCTGCAGGCAGCCAGCAAAGTGATCTTGCAGATGGCTTGTAAAATTAGCATCGTCCCCATGGCTTCTAGCCCTACAAAAAGCCACGCTGAACTTTCAGATGTTTGTTTATTTGCTTGTTTTGGCAAGGGGAAGAAAGGGCCAAACTGAAGTTTGGGGAGGTAGATATCCCCAGTCCTTCATCTCATGACTGGAAAAGCTGCTCCCCTCTTCCTTCCCTTATCAGTGGTGGCTCACGTGGGGAAGGCACTTGGACAGCAGAAGGCACAGTCCACGTGTTAAGTGTTATTGCTGCAGTTATTAATAGCCAAAGCTCTTGGGCAACTTTTCTCCAGGAGTCGTGGATCGTTGCAGCACATGTTTGCTCCCCCCAGGGTTTGCTCCCGGGGAGCTCTCCCTGCCAATGCCTGTTTCCTGCAGCTGATGGCAGTTTGGTCAGCAGTCCCATTGCTGCAGGGTGTCGAGCTGCAGGACAAGAGGGACAGAGGGGAAATGTTCCCCCTTTTGTGGGAAATTTGGAGCAGGAGAGGAGCAAGCAGACAGGGATCACACAGACAAAGAGGGTGCACGTGTGTCATCCAGATTCCAACCACTCAGAGCCCCTCTCTTTCCAGGAAAGCCCATCTCTCACCCCAGCCTTCCCAGGCCCTTTTTTTTTCTTGTTGTTCCATTGGAAATGACGACAAACTGTGTGTAATAATCTCAGCTGTCTCTTTCCTGGAAGAAGCCTTTGGTGTCCCACCCTCCCGTTGCCCTTCCCCACCCCGGAGAGCTTCTTCCAGGGACATCTCCAGCCCCACCAGCTCTTCCAAGAGCTATCAAGATCATCTGTTTCGCATGCGTCCATCTTGGCTGGAGCTGGACAGTTTTTAGCAGCAGAGGATGCAATCCCAGACACTGGGACTGGAGTCTGGATGGGGAGGTTTTTTTTTTCCCCTCCTTAGGTTCTTTTTTTTCTTGCCTTAGATCCAGATTTATTAACCCTACAGGGTGAAGCCATCTCCATATGCCTGTGGGCAGCAGTAAAGCTGTGTTTGCATTACAATTGAAAGGCTTGGAAAGAGCCAAGGGAGACAAGTGCTGTGTGAAGGACTCGAACTGCCAGGACTGTTCAGGATGTGGATACAGGATCCCTACTCAGAGAGCATCTTTTAAGAGGGTAAAGCAGTTCCTGCTTTGTCTCCAGAGCTTGGAGACCAAACCACAAAGCTTCTTTAAGAGATCTGCAGGTGAGGGGGGTGTCCATGTTCTGCAGACTTGGCCAGAAAAGGGAGAATTCAGCCTGGAGGAAAACAGCAACACAAAGGACAGCAGAAAATGCAAGACTCTTGCAAACTGTCTTTTGCACGTTGCAGTTAAGGAGTGCATCATCCCCTTCCTCCCCAGCCCAGCAGTGACCACACTGCATCTCTTGTCCTCAAAGCCATCCTCTGCAGGGCAGGACACCGGAGCATGGTACCAGAGTCCTGCCTGAGGCTGAGGATGCCTGTTGTGATCCAGACAATGGTCACAGAGCATGAATGGAAAATGATCTCCTGTGTTGGACTGACAACCAGTGCTCTGTTCCCTGGAGTGAGTTCTCAGCTCCCACCCCAGGCAATCCCTGCTTTGATCTTCCTGCTGCCTGTGTGGCTTTTTCTTACTGCTCCTGAATAATTCAGTACATTAAAAATAGGAGAGAGGGAAGATATTCTTTTACAGCCTTGTTTAGTGATTACTCTTCAGGAGTTCCCTCATGAAGCCTGCTTGTAAGAGCACAGCAAGGAACCAGAGAGGAGAGAAAGTCCTCTGGCATACCCAGGCTGTGAGACGATGCTCACACAAGACTCAACATTTACCTGAAACCATCTCAGCCACCTCATGCCTGCCTCTGCATTGCATCCCACAGCGGTGTGGAGCAGGGAACAACCATGGCAGAGGAGCTGTAAAGAAAATGATCTGGCCTGTTTGTGTGCGAAAGTGCCAGGAGGAAGGGGCTGGGATGATGGAGATCTGAGCCCTGGCCCACCCAGCCCCTCCATGGGTCTCGCTGGATGTGTGATTGCAGTTTGCACACTGGCTGACCAGAGCAAGGGGCAGGAAGAGTTTGGGAAAAGTGGAGGAAGGAGAAGATTTCTTTGTATGACAAAACATGTGATGGCTTTTGAGGAATGTCCAAATATAGAACACTTGAGCCCAAAAGGAATTTTATCCAAAGAATTTACGAGCAACTTAAAAAGAGAAGGCAGTGAGAAGAAAGTGAAAGCCAGATGGAACTGCACCTTTAGATGGCTTTTAGTTCAGTTTCAAGTCGTGCAGGGGCTCTGACTGGGAACTGTTGGATTTCTGCAATGCCTGTAATCGAGTGTTGAGGCAACCATGAACTTTTGATCACATATTTGCTGGTCTTCTGTCCCTCTCCAAAAGGAGGTATCTGACTGTCTCATTAAATTCTTGCTTTTAGATGCTGGTATGAGGAAGAGAGCAGAAGGAATCAGCGGAAATGCTGTGAAACTCTAGGCTTGGGATCTGGGAAACACTCCAAGCAGCACAGAGACTCTTCTCAAAGGCCCATCCTGGCTCCAGAGGAAAATAATATTCCAAATAAACAGGTAAGCAATGCCTCACATGTTATATTTTCATACATTTACCGTGGCATGAACTGGTCTGGAAACACAAACAAACCTTTGCTTTGCTAAGGAGGGAAAGATCAAGCTAGCTATGGGTTGGGGAGGAAAGGTGCACACAGCAGAGGCAAGTGGCTTTTGAGGAGGAGGGCAAAGCAGAAACCCATACCCTAGTCACTGGAGTGAGCTGCTGCAAGATAAGCAAGGTAAGTACTTCTTTGGGGAGGACATCCTCAGCTAAACCTCTGTCAGCCAGGACAGGGGTAAGGGATGAAGCTGAGAGATGCTGAAGGCTTTCCTCAGCAGCATCCCTGCATGGTGTGGGGGTGTTGGTGCACAAGTTGGGGGAGACCAACCTTCTCCTCTTCTCTTACCTGCCCTGTACCTCAAGCAACATGAGGGCCTGGTGCTTTCCAGTGTGTGTTTTGCCAGAGACTGTTATTAAGAAACAAGGCTCTGCCTTTTTATCATTCCTCTGAGCGCCTGTCTGATGTCATTCTGTCTGGCAACCGAGCGATGGAAGGCAGCTCCCCAGGGTCTCAAACAAACAGCCAGCCAGAAAAAAAAAATGATACCCCATTAAATCTAATAAAATGCAAACCCCACAACATCTCCCTGATAAATGAAAAGGCACTGTAACCTAGACTCTGAACACACAAACCTGCCTCATACCGTTCAGCACGAGCAGGGCTGTAACCTGCCCTGAGCTTACCTGGATGATTACCCTTCATTGAAGCTATTTAAGAGTCTGAGATCACGAGGCTCAAGTCCAGGATCTCACAGCACACACGTTTTGGCCAGCAACACCCTCTATCATCACTCCCACCTGGGCAGAGCCTTCACGTGTCACCATCTGGGGCCTGCAGATCAGGCAGGTTTAGCTCTTCATGTTTCTAACCAGATTGGGGTGAGGGTTTTTTTTTTACTCTTGTATGAGGCACATGTGTGTCTGCAAAGCAAATCCTGGCTCTGCTCCTCCCTATTCATGACCTCTTACAAGTCGCAGGGTTGACAAATACCCTGTTGCCAACCTTTGGAAGCCCCCTGGGATTCTTGTAGGCTTCTAGTTTTGGCAGCTCTGGTTTCTCTTCAATGCAGCACCCGGCAGAGTCCTAAGAAGATGCACTTAACAAACTGGGTAAGACTGAAGGAGGTTAACACAAGCTGACACAAAGATTCAGCCTCCCCCAGAGCGGGCAAAGAGGCTTCACAGCCACGTTTTCAAAAGGAAAACCAGCAGACAGTGACTTGACTCTGCATTTGGAAAGCAAAGACAGGAGGGATGGTTCTCAATCCCTCAGAGCAGAGCGTTTGAAGAGGAGCTGTCGTGGAAGGGAGCGTCCACGCCGAGGAAAAGCCGCCCATTTGAGCTGGATCCCGGCTGAATTCTCTTGGAGCCGTCGCTCACACATCTGTAGCTGTGATCCTCCTTTCCAAGCTGCTTCTCTTCGGAGCACTTTGCAAAGGTCATTCCTCTTTGCAAGCTTCCACTCCCCTCTTGCCTTGCGAATCTCTCTGCCGTTTTCTTCCCTCCTGCTGGGACGTTTGGGGGCCTTCGGCAGAACCCCTCTTTCTTTTCCTCAACCAAACCACCTGCTCTTCACTAGGCTTTGCTGAGGAACTTCCCACAAGTGACTCTACCCATCAGCAGCTGGAAAAAAAACAGGTTTCTTTTCATGGTAGGGGCCTGAAGCAGCGAGCAGAGCTGACTCCTGCTGACAGCCTGAGGCTGTGGAGAGCATCCTGCAGCCCCAAAATGAGGCGTCAGTGGTTTCTTTGAGGTTTCGTGCGGTCACTCCTGTGAGGCTGAGGTGAAATCCAGTGCAGAAGCTTCCCAGGGAGAAGCTCCAACAAATCTGGGAGAGTAGTGGCGAGAACTAGCCACAGCAGGATTGTACCAAAATCATCTTTGGGGCCTGAAAGATCTCAGGCCTGGCGCAGAGCTATCACGCTGGAGCCGGGGTCTCCTGAGATGGGCTGTCTCAGCAATCTCAGGGCACACATCCACCCTTTCCATTTTCTTCCCAGGGTGGGAAAGCCTTTGGAAATTCCTGGGACATTTCTCTCTTTTTTTTTTTCCTGCTGATGAAGGCCAGTTGTAGATTGCAGGATCCCAGGCAATACAAACAGCAACTTGCAAGCTGGAGCAAACTGCTCCTCCAGGTCTTGCAGCCGTTTCATGGCAGAGGATCACTCCTTCCACACCTTCCCAAGGCAGCACCCTCTGCCACCAGCTCTTTGCAGTGGGAGGGGAAGCTGAGACATAGACCTCATCTTTTCTTTTAAAGGAAGAGACTTCCAGAACTCTCCACAATCTGAAGAGATGGGGCAAGTGCTGCCATGTGCCAGACGGGGATTTGGCTGCACTTAATGTGGCCAATGTCAGGGCAGAAGTGAGACTGATTGCAGTTGGAGCAATGAAGAGGTACATTTAGTCCAAGCTAAACCAGTCCATGTTTGTTCACTGTGGGTAAAGAAAAGAGTGGATCAAATGACAGTTTTGACACTTTTCTGCTCCACTTCTTGTTGCTGCCTCAGTTTCCCCTCAAATACAGATTTTTCCTCTATCGTCTTCATTATGGCATCCTACTCAAATCACCTTCTTAGGTGTGACCTAAGCCCCTCAGTCAAACCTTTTTTGGGTCTCTCCTGCTTGGCTGGGGGAGCTGCAAGGTTTTGCAATCATCTGCTAATGATAGGAAAGCAACTTTTATTCCCTCTCTCCCCCGGTTTTGGCAGGAAAGGTGGAATGTGGATCATGAGAGGAGCAGCCACCTTTCAGGCCAACAGCTGTTTTGGGGGATGGGTTAGATAAATGTACAGGATTTTCAATCAGCCCTACACATCCCAGGCAGGAGACTCCACGGGAGCACAGGCGCAGGGGGATGGCTGACTGATAACAACCGCCTTCATCTGGGCTCACCCCGGCTTGTGCGTCCCCCACGAGCACGCTGCTGGGCAGCTTGGCATTCAAAAGGAGATGGCAGAGATAAAACCAGGGCAGCTGTCTTTGGAAAGTGCTGAAACACTGAGGGATCTCCTCCAAAACATCTTTTGCTGCTCTTGGATGTCCCAGCGAGAGGAACCGACACGACTTCAAAGCGTTTGCATGCATAAGGCAAGCCCGAGGTGTGCGTTTTCCCTCCTGTCTTGTGAAGAAGGGAGCAGAGGTATGGCAGGGCTGCAGCCCCAGCTCGTGTGGGGAGGACGTGGCAAGCTCAGCAGTGACATTTTCCAGGTGCTTTCCCATCAACCTCTTGCTGTTACCCACTTGCCTGGCCTCCAGCGTGGCAATGGGATGCCTGGGCAGCAGGGAGGGCACCTCACTTCATTCATCGATGGCGACCTGGGAAGGGAGATTTGTAGCCACTGGCTGGAGAAGAGCCACGTCTCTGGACAGTCAGATGGACTCTGCTCCCTGTCTGGCAGCACAGAACCATCTCCAAATGCTTGTCCAGCCACAAGCCGTGTCACTGAAACACCTCTGCCACCGGCGTGTTACTGCTTGGCGGGTGGACAACCTCCCACAGCGAGAGATGAGCGCCTGGGAAACTTGGATTTCTTCTCCCTCTCTCCTCTCCCCTCCAGCCACCCCCCTCCTGGCTTCTCACTTCATGTGCAGTGGGAAAAGAAACAGCCCGAGGGAAACGCGCTGGTCTCAGTTTCCATCTGGGCAGGGTGTAAGAGCCTGAGGAATGGCCAGGCTTGCTGTGATCTCCCCCTCTCTCAAATCAAAGCAAGGCAAATGCTGTCTCTCCTTTTTCCCCTCTTGCCAAGGGCTAGAAATCCCATCAAGATCCAAAGCGTATGGTTGCAGTGGGAGATTTCTCCTGGGGGAAGGGGCAGAGGCGGTTATTTGATGTTTGGATTGGGTTTGGGTGGGTTGGTTGTTTTTTGAGAGGTGCTTAAGAACTCCCTTCTTTCACTGCACAGCACAAATTCCCCTTCCCAACACATGCACGAGAGCAGAGGCACAGCAAACAGGTGATAAATCACGGGGCAATTGATTCAAACCATTCCAGGGAATGGGAAACACATGGCCCCGGGCTTTCTAATTAACTGTTTGATATGGCTGCGGTGAGTTTGGGTGTAGTTTCCAATGTTTTTGCGTTTTGCCTTGTCTCAGCCTCTCTCCATGGTAACTGCAGTTTACTGGAAAGTGAGAAAATCCAGTGTTTGAGAGAGAGCTGGAGTGACTTGGTACAGTTCAGCTCAACCACAATAAAAACGAAGGAGGAGGAGGGAGGGAGGGGGGATGTAAATACGGTGTTTCCTCTATGGGAACCTTCCCTTCTCTTTCTCCTTTCAGCTGGAAAAACACAACGAAATAAAAGGGCCTTCTGCTTTATCTGTACAACTCCACTTTGCTGGTGGCTTGTGGGTCAGGTCTGCAGCTGTGCTGAGAGCCCTTTCCACCCATACTGCTCACCACGTCAGTCTGTCTGTGCGTGTAAGACATGCCCATGGGTTTCTTTTTCTTGGCAGGGTGGTATTTAGCACCAAGGTATCACTGGCTGGGTCTGAGGTGGCTCCCAGCAGGGCAGAGGATGCTCAGGGCATGTATTGCATCACACACCTGCAGCCCTATTAAAGGTAACCAAAGCTTTTCATTCACAGCAGATCTTCAGCTCAAGAAGCTCTGTCAAGGACACTGAATTCTCCCAAGAAGTGGCTGCATGATTTGGAAGAGGAGCAAGCTCAGCCTTGCAGGACATGCAGAGACATTCAGCCTACGTGCATCACCCATGGGAGACAGGAGCTGAGCAAGTACCCACAGGACAAACACCACCTGGAAGGGACACTGCTTTGGTGACCTCCCATAGCACAGAGCTGATGTGGAGGAGTTAGAGGGGGTGTAGAACACAAGCACTGGGTGCTGTGAGACCTGCAAATAGCAGGAGGATGGGGAAGAGTGGGCTGGGGAAGTTGCCAGGGCCACCTGAGCCACTCTGGATGGAGTTAGCAACGTGCCCCATGGGGACACTCACCCCAAACTTCTCCAAGCTCAGCGTGTCCTGCTGACATCTCCAGAGTAGCCAACACATTAAAATGTAATTTCCAAAGGAATGAAGGTTTAATCCATCTGTGTTTGAAAACAGCCTTTTCCCATATCCTGCTTTTGGCACGTGCTCCCAGCTGGGGCATTGCACCTCGCTCTGTAACACGGGCACAGCTGCTGCAGTCTGGAGGGGAGCACGACCCAAGCACTGAGCAGCAAGCAAATTTGGGATGTTAATATTCTATTTTATTAGCTTCCCCCCCCCCACTTTCTCCTTCCCCCCACCTCCCATTTTACCCTTTCTCCACCACGACTCCCTGAGGCCTCGCTGGAACATCTGGCCAAAGCCACTTCTGGTTCCATTTATTGGCAGATAATTTATTTGCAGATCAGCAGGAGAAAAGTGACCCAAGCATTTACTGGAGGTATACTGGTTGACCCTTTGGTGGTGCTTGCTTGAACATGGGTTCGTTAGCTTGTTGGGGCCTGATCCAGACCCAAAGAAGTCAAACGTGGATCTCCCCTTTCAGATCCAAGGCTGTTAGATCTTGGTCCAAAAACACTGGAGGAAATTAGTCAAATAAATGCTCTGTGACTATTATGACATATTATTCATTCTCTGGGAATATTGTAAAGTATTATTCACTCCTTGTGCATATTATTAAAGGAGCTCCCACTCAAAGGAGGAAATTAGATTGTAAACCCCAATGTTTCTCTCTGTCCTTTTATCTCATGCTCTTTTTTTCCCCCACCATCCCTTTCTTCCAGCCTCTCTTTCCAGCAGTCTACAGGGCAGAATCCTCCCCAGATCCCAGTCCACAAACAGTTTTAAAGCAGGGCTGGTCTTCTGGACCTGTGCTTTCACAACACCTATTGCTGCAAGGGCTTGCCTGTCATCCTCCCTGCTGCTTATTTGTATCATAGCAGCGAGCTCAACTCATCTCATCTGAAAGGTGTCAACAGGCTAATGCTCTCTTGTCAGCAGACTCTTGGAAGCTCTCTTAAGCCCTTCCAATGGTCGTGGATCCTGTTCAAATGCTGTTCCCCACGTTTGGCTAAAATGATCCAGCCTTCAGAAATATAGATGATTGTTATTTTTGTTCCTTGCATAATCAAAAGTAGGGGGCCTATTCTTCTTTGAATCAAAAAGGCATTTTCCAAGGAGACATTTTGGAAGAAAATCATGACAATTTCACCCCAAATTTTGCAGCCAAGAGCAATTGCCCCTTTTCCTCAGGGAGGAGTTTCATTTACTTCTGGCATTGCCACACATACCAGTGGTCAGAGCCCCATTGTACACGTGGCTAATCACAGCCTGTAACATGAAACAGGAGTCTTTGCATGGGCTTTTGGGAACAACAGCCAGATCCTGGGCTGTACACAGAACTCTTCACCATTGGGCATGTTGGAGCAGAAACTCCATCTTAACACACACAGCACAAGGCAGCTCAACAAATCCTGGTGGTTTTCCAGCACCTGGAGACCAGCAGGACCCAGGAACTGACAGCTG
Source organism: Urocolius indicus (assembly GCA_013401255.1). Taxonomy (NCBI): domain Eukaryota; kingdom Metazoa; phylum Chordata; class Aves; order Coliiformes; family Coliidae; genus Urocolius; species Urocolius indicus. The sequence goes on from WBNH01000536.1 coordinate 76,884, forward strand.
ATCCTGTCTTGATGGCTGAGAAGCTTCAAAGAATCCTCTGAAGAAAGCAATTTCCCTGTTCCTGGATAGCACCTGGGGCCTGATCTTTATTTCTACAGACTCAGCCTCCCCAGCATGTTTTGAGCAGCTTTGGCAAGCTGTTAACACCCTGCCCAGCTCTCTGGGGCAGCATCCTTTGCTGAATCAGGGATGGAAGTGCTTCTTCCTAGCATGTCCTGTGCAGATGGGACCGTGGTGGGGAGACAGCTCTCCTCCCAGGGACTGTTTGAGGTCTACTAAGGCCCTGAAGAAATGCACAGATGGATTTTCATCCACCTCAGGTAGCTTTTAACAGAGGGCCTGAAGGACTTTGGCTGGTGCAGATGAGATGCTGGAGGACAGCAAGAACTGCCCACCTTTTGGGGGCTCATGCAGGAGGTTCCCTTTCCACCTGCACAGCCTGAGCCTGACATCAGATCTCATAGCTCTGGCTCTCATGGGGGATTTTCAGCTGTAATGAGATCAACTTTTCCTGCTTATAACCAAATCCAAACAATTTAAGGGAAAAAAAAAAGAGAAATCCAAGCCAGGAACGAAATTACCACATGCCTTCAGAGCTTGGTAGGTATTCAGGGTGAGTTTTTGTCCTTTGCCTTTTACTTTGAATCTCACATGGATTTACAGTGAAGGTGGATCACATAGATTTACACTGAGAGTGAATCTCACATGGATTTACACTGAGGTGGATCTCACATGGATTTACACTGAAGGACATGCTCCAGGGAGCACTTGGGACTGCCACTACCATAGACCCCATGCTTAAATCCCTGCAATAATGATACTATATCCATCCACTCTGCACTCCCAGATGCCAACTGAACACACACACAAATTGCCTCCCTCCACAGCAGAAAACATCCCTTCATTTCCCACCATCTCCATCCCTCCCCATCACAGAGATTCGTTTCGCACCCCCCTCCCTTTGCAGTGACAGCAAGAGCCTTGCCTATAGGACACAGGGGTGAGAACAGCCTGTAGTTTGTCTCCCCAGATGAGGGCTCATGCTGTCATGGCTGTCATGCTGAGTCCCAGGACCTTTCACCTTGTGTGTGAGAAGGCTCCTCTTGAAAAAATATTAGCACACACTGCGATGATTTTCTGCTGATTTACTAGCTGGAGCTGTAAATCAGCACTTGTCAAAGGCTTGAGTTACGTGCCTGTGCCCGAGATTGATGGAGCCAGCTGCCAGGGGGAATTACCAAGCAGCAAGCTTGAGTCTGAAATCATTGTTTTGGGCCTGGGAGTGAGTGCAAATATTCAGGTGATTTATACAGGAGGAAACGGCTTCATGTCCTTTTCAACTGGAGATCTGAATCCTGCCAGTTAAGTACTGCAAGATCTCTTGCTTTTAATCTCCTGCTCAGGAAGGACACCACCAATTCAATGAATTTAGGCTCTGAACTCACCATTGTGATTAAGTTTATGAGCTAAGTCCTGTCCTCAGTGGGAGATTTTGCTTTAGCCTTCTGCTGAGCAGCGTTTTACCCAGCACACGCTGCCCGTCCTTCGTCCTCATCCCACCTTTCACAGACATTTACACACATCACCCTCGTGTAACACCCCCAAGAAGGTCTCTTGTGACCCCTCAGTGTGTGGATGCTGCAGTGATGAACAAGATCAGATGGACAGGGGTTGTTTGGCTGTTGGGTCAGTTAGCAACGGGACATCCCACGTGGCATACAAGTGAACAGTGAGTTAATAAATGAGGTGCCAGCAGATGGTGCTCAATAATTCACAGCATCCTCACTGAGAGGGAGTGATTCATCCACCTTTTTAGGGCCATGGGTTAGTGGTGGGCTTGGCAAGTGTGATGGGAGGAGTTGGACTCCGTGAGCTTAAAGGGCTTTTCCAACCAAAATGATTGTGTGATTCCCAGCAAAAGGCTCTTCAGAGCATTTGTGTGCACTGAAAGTGCCACCACAAATAGAGCTGAGGCAGGGATGGTTGCACTGTGCATTGTGCTAAGCCTCAATGGAGCATTTCACAGCTCTCAGATGATATGGGAATTGATCATCAATAACAAATTCTCCTCCTTCAGACTCAGACATCCTCTTAGTTCTGGACAGAGAGACCAGGTACCCAGCTGTGTGTGTGCATCGACCCCTCAAAGGATGCTCCAACATGTTAAAGAAGTTGTGCAAACAACTTAGAGCAGGAACACACGTTTTGGACGGGGCTGATGCCCAGGGCTGCCAGGAAAAACAGTGTTATCCCAGGGGAGCAGTGCCATTAGCTCATTTCCCATCAGCTGCCAAAGAGCTGGGGAAGACAGGGCAGCGTGAGGCACCCTGGGGACGTCCTGTGTCCCCCCCAGGATGGACCAGCACAGCACAGGCAGCAGGTGCAAGGATGGAGGCAGGAAATTGTTTATGGGGCTTAGGAAAAGCTGAGGTTTCTGGCAGGTTCCTGAGCCATTCGGTTTGGCCCAGAGCTCTCAGCTGTATAAATTGTGGAATTAGAGTCAAACATGACACCAGAGCAATAGGCCAAAGGCAGAGCTGGCAGCTGCCTGGAGGTCGGGTTTTTTTCTCTGTTCAAGCATGTCCAAGGCCAGGCCTTTGGAAGAGGGAAAGGTGAGGAAGGGGGAAATGAAAGAAAGGGGACTCCATCAAAATGGGGCTGGAAATAAGCCCCAAAAGAAGAGCAATGAAGCAGCAAAGGACTGGAGAAGTTGACCAGAGAAGCATCTGCACAGCAAGGCAGTCCATGGGATGGGGGAAATCAGCATCTCCCTGGGGACCCATCTGCCAAGGTGGATGCCAGCAGACCTGGCACCCATCCTCAGTGACATTCACTCCCTCCCAGGGGAGCTCCTCAGCTCTGCTGGCATACAGAGAGGGGCTTTCTCCAACCAATGTCTGATTACTACTGGTATTGCTCGAGATGCAGTTGTGCTTTTCAAGACCAGGACCATGCACTGGGTTGACCTCTCAATGTTTTACTGCCGTGTGGTTTGGATTAGCTGACTCACTGTTTATGGCAGGGTTTCACAGCCCTTTGATGGGGCCAAGACATACACACACACACACACACACATACACACACACACAAAATCATCCATGCTGGGCACTTGATCTGCAAAGCATCACTACGTTGTGAGATAGGCAGGGAAGATGGGGTGTTCCTTGGAGTCTTGGAGAGATGTGCTGCAGGTAGCCCCCAAGACAGGGATAAATAGATTGCCAGTACCAGAAATGTTATCTCCATCCTCCCAACTTGTGTTTTCTCTAACCAGTCATCCAGACGTGCTGGGGATAGAAGTCAGATGTGTTCTGAATAGATGTGAGGGATTCAAGCTGAGAAAATCATACCATGAGGATGAAGCAGGAATTAGAGAGCAGAGCCACTCAAGGACTGACATTGCCTCTTTCTTATGATTTGAGAAACCCACCCTTTAATCACTTGCCCCCTGGACTCAGCAGTGAGGGATCTGGGGATCTCAGCAACCCAGGCTTTCTCCTTTTGGAGGCCAAGCAAGGCATCAAGCTGTACTTGCCGGTGTTGCCATCATCCCCACACATGACCAGATGCAATGAGATGTGCCACCTCTTCATACATGTGCCCTCAAGGACAGATGCTCTCCTGGTGCAATTGCTCCCTGCAGCCAGGTAGGATTTCACTGAACAAGCCCACTCCTCGTCTGCAACAAAGGTATTTGAGGCTTATTCCTCTCGGAGCATGTGATCTCAGCTGTGGCTGGGGAGGAACTCAGGTCCATGTCCAGATGTCCACAGGGTCTGTGGGTGTTTAGATTGCAGATTCCTTCTGGCCCCAACCTCATCCCCGTTACAACTCGCGGGAGGTTTCCGTTGCCTTCACCACGGCCCTGGATTGTGAAACACCAAAAGGCTCAACAAATGCAGCTGCTCTCACTGATTACCCCAAAACCTGCTGGCACAAGGCTCCTAAATAACTTGGGAGGCTATCACACTGTCCTACCCCTGCCTTACCCTGCTGCTTTTGCTCCTTTCCTTGTGTCTGCACCCTGCAACAGCAAATCAGCAGTGCTGGTGAACAAATCTCTGGAGTCCTGTGGCCAGTTCTGGGCTCCCCAGTTCCAGAGAGACAGGGAACTGCTGGAGAGAGGCCAGTGCAGGGCTATCAAGATGAACAAAGTACTGGAACATCTTTCTTACGAGGAAAGGCTGTGACTGTTCGGTCTGGAGGAGACTGAGGGGGCACCTTATCAATGCTGATAAATACCTAAAGGCTTAGGGTTGTGAGCTGGAAATGGCAGATGTGAGCACAACTCCAGGTTTCCAAGCTTGCTTCACTGTCTCAGACCCAAATTTGGGTTCAGCTCATAACAGAAACAAGGGACAAAGTAGCAAAATTCATCTCAGGCCCATATTTGGGCTCTGAACTGTAAGGCAGTACTCGTTCCCAGTAATGTGCCTTCCTGCAAACCATCTCCCGAGTCCTGGTCCCAAGCAAAGGGTTTGGCAGCCCTCCCAGAGTCCTTGAGCATCACGCTCGTGCTGGAGCAGCGCTGCGAGCCCCGGCTGCCCTGCTCCTCCACTGCCCTTTGCCACCCCAGAGACAGAGCCCTTCCTGTGCTGGATGACGTCTCTTCATCGGCTCTTGTCAGGCTCTGCTGTGGAATCTTGGTGCTTTGGCAACTCATAAATGCAAGGTGTGCTGGGATTGACTCGGTGCAGTGCTAAAAAAGCCCAAGTGAAAGACTTTTGGGTCATCTTGATGGTCTTGACCTCTCTGCCACCCTCTTCAAGCTGCTCTATGCCACCCAGCACTCTTAGCACACAATATCCCATTGATTGCCTGAGGAGCTGATGCCAAGCAGAGGGTCGTGCCGACGCTCTGCACCGTCGCCGGGCTCCGACCCACCCGTGCAAAGGCCTCACACAAAGCACAGCCTGTGTAGGTCGACCCATCATCCCACCAATACAATGTCCCTGGATGATCAGCAGCACAAAAAGGGGCTTATGGTGGCAAGGCACAGACCCTCCTTTCTCAAGGGTGAGGGACGTCATTGATTTATTCCCTTTCCTCACTGGAAACAAAATGACCTTTACAAATAAAGCCCAAGAGCTGAACTGGCCATGCCTTCAGTCACTTGTCACCCCCTTGCGTGGCCTTTCTGTAGGGTGGCCCAGGCCCCCAGGAAGAAGGGAGTGAGCACTTCATCGTATTTCTACCACTGAGAGCTCAGGCAGTATCCAGGCTGCTGTGGAAATCCCTCCTGCCCTTCCTCAGCAGCCTCTGTTGGGTTTCCACTGAGCCCTTTTTCCCCGCTGGCCTCAGCTTTGCTGGGATCACCCCTAAATCTCTTTCCTCCCAAGAGCTGCTGTTAGCAGGCTGTAAAAGCAGATCTGCAGGTTTGGGACCAGGCCTTGTAAAATGCTGAGGAGAACTCAAATAACAACATAAAGCCTCCTGGCCATGAAACACGGGCAAGGGCTCCAAGGTGCTGGCTCCTGACGGACTCTCCATCGTCCTTCTCCATCCTCAGGCCTGTGCACTTTGTTCTGCTCAGCACTACCTTGTTCTTTGGTTGTTTTATTTATTTCTTTAGCTTGAATGCCACTTTGTTTTTATATAAACCTCTTTCCAAAGCAGGGCTTGTAAAATCTTCAGGCCATGTCCCCTCTCCCTGCCCCTTCTTCCCCGAGTAAATATTTTTAGCTCTCATAAACACAAGCCATTAAACACTCACGAGTGAAAAAACAGTGCTCCTGGGAGGCACTGCTCTAGGAGCAAACCACATTCCTCTCCATCCAGAGACACTTACAGCACAACCCAACATTACACCTTTAGATTAGCACCTCTGGCTGGATCCCCTGGAATGATCCAGCCCACCTCGATCCAGCCCCTGCTTCCCTTCTTCACGGGGAACCAGGAGGAGGTAAAACTCAGCAGAGTAAACTCAAAGCTATGAGCTCTCCCCAAAATGTCACCAAGCTTGGAAAACTCTCATCCCTAGCTTTAATCCCCACCAGCCTTTGCCAGATACTGGGCAGGAGCTGCTGTACACAAGGATGCTGCCTCTCAGACCTCGGGGTGCCTGCATCATGCTCTGATGAGGTGCTGTCCTTCAGTTTCCATAGCAGAGGAGGAGGGAGAGAAGGAAAGGGTTCTGAATTCTCCACTTTGAAACTCTCCTTTGATTCAGCTTCTCCCCAAACTTTCCTGCTGTCACTGCCCAAACTAACACCGAAGTACATCCCTCCACTGTCCTGTCAAGAGCTTTGATGACAGAATCCCTGCAGCCTCCACCAGATATCCCTAAAACTGATGCAAAATTACCCCCTTTTCTCTGGTTGGTTTTTCTTCCTCCTGGTCAAAACGTTGACGTGAGGAAATGTGAGCAGCCACAGCCATGCTCTGTGTTTTGCTGGAGGCCAAGGCCTTGCTTTGATACAGATTGCACAAGGGACCACAAAGGAGATAAATAAGTTGCCCACAAGGATCGTTCAGAGCTGTCCAAGACGAAAGAGCGGCCAGTTCCCAGCTCCCAGCGTCTGACCCACGTTACACAACGACCGGGAGGGCTGGGATTGAGCTGATGAGTGCAACATGTCCCCAGGCATAAAAAAAGGAGACATCCAGAAAAGGCTGGAAGGAAGCCAGCAGTGCCAGGAAAGGACACTGGGAAAGCCTTTGATGAGAGCAGATACTGGCTGGAATGCAAGAGGGCCTTTGAAGAAGCGAGATGCTGAGAGCCGTGGCTTTGGGACAGCAAGAGGCTTCTCTCTGGATGGTTTGGGATTGTTTAATCTGTCTGTCTCCAGTCTGTGAGACTCAGGGTGGCCTCACCAGGACAAGGTCTAGCGAGGCAGGCAGGGGAAGGGGCTTAGTGGCACGTCTTAGATCAGAGCTGGGCTCCTGTCCAAGGCATAACTCTGAATTTCCCAAGCTACCCAAGCCTGGCTCTGCAGCTCCACAACCTCCTGAGATCACATTCCCATGATGGATTCCCAGCGGCGGGGACAGAAAGCTTCCCAAAAGGGCCCAAATCCCATCTGCTGAGCAGCTTCCTTCTCAGGCTATTTGTGGCATTTGGATTTCCAAAGAAAGCAGCAAACGAGGAGAAATCTCCCTTTACTTTGAGCCCTTCTGTTTCCCTCCTCCCTGGGGAACTTCCCCTAAGTCCAAGGCCAACCCATGGTGGCAGCTCTTCCCACCATCCTTCTGCCCCCCAAAACCTCCTGCTGGGAAACCATCGTGTTGCCATCAAGTGCAATCAGACCCCTGCCTCCTTCCTCTGCTGGGCATTTATAGGGTTCCTTAGGATTTGATTTGCACAGTTTGGGATAAAGCACATCCAGTGAGCTCCCCTCATCTCTGAGCAGTGGCTGAAAGCTCAGGAGCATCCCAATTTCTGGTTGCACATCCATGGATATTTCTTTCCCTCCCACACCCTCACTTTCACCTTTATAGGGAAACGGTGTCATCTATGAGGACCTGGGGACTTTGCTTTCCAAAGGGAAAGGATTGCTGAGCCCTTTCGATAATCCAACCCTCCTCACACTGCAAGGCTGCTCTTGCTCTCCCTGAAAAGAGGCTCAGGGAGAGATGTCGGATTGCCCTGAGTCATAACAAAACCACACACATCCATTTTCCTGTCAAACGGGCTTTAAACAAGCCCAATGTGAGTAAACATGGAAGCAGAGATTGCAAAGGCTGTACAAACACTCCCAGTTTACACTCTGCAGATGTTCATGTTTAGCAGGAGGGGATGTGCCAAGAGGGTGAAGGAAAAGGTTCCCTTCCACGGCTAGCGACGAGGGAAAGGTGATGTGGCTGCTGGAGCCAATGGGTAAGACCTACTTGGCAACAGTGCAGGAGGCAGCATCCCCAAAACCCCTCCCATGTGCCTGGGACCTCTTGTTTGGCCCCGATTCAGCCCAAAGATGCTGGGATGGGTATTGCCTTGGAAGGGCAAAGCATCTTTCCAAGGGTTTATCATCGAATCATAGAGTGATAGGGGTTGGAAAACACCTCCAGAGCTCATCCTGCCCAACCCTAGAGGGTTTGTGGGTCAGGGCCATTTAATATCCATCACAGCCAAGCTGTGGCACGTGTAGGAAAGCAGCCAGGATCCTGCAATAATGTTATCTTAGCAAATGGCTTTGTTATGGCTGTCGGCTTCCTCCAGGAGCGTTTCTTAATCTAGGACAGCAGCGAGCCCAAGGCAGCGGGAAGCTTTTCATTATCGGCTCCAAGAACTTGGGAGATGAGAGATTAGGAGTGGGGGGAAAAGGCACAACAAATCCACTGCCGTAGGGGAAAGACAAATAACAGGGTGTCTCTTCAGTGAAGATGTGAAAAAAGGCCTCGGAAATAGTTGGCTGCAACCAGATGTGAGCTCAGGTAGCTTCAACCCGTGATGGAGGTGATCAGATGTGGGCTGCAGGCAGCTGCCCTTGTTGCCTGAGCAAAGAAAATGTGTCAGAAGGTGGGGAAAGGAGGATCCCCCCCACCTGTGGCATCAAAATAGCAACTGGCTGTTTTCTTCCATTTGGGGAGAAAGGAAGCAGTGAATTTTTTGGGTGGACAGCAGGATCTGTATTTTGCAGGAGGCACCCACAGAAATTGAAGAAACCAACAGATTAAAAGACCTTGAATGGGTCAGGAGAAGAGTTTTATGGCTCCCCTGCAGCCAGCTAGAGTCTGATCCAGCAAAGCAATGTGATTTCTTGCAAATACTCATTTGTCTAGTGCAAACAAAAAGAGGCTCAAATAGCTCTTCCTTGGCCCACAAGGCCCACCACAGCTCCAGTGGGTTTGGAGTCTGTCCCTTAGGGACAGCCATGGCTTGAGCCTGGATTTGAGCAAGAGCTGAAGATTGCTTCTAGCTTCAGAGGTTGTTTGGCACAACACCCTGCAGTCACAGGAGGAGAGAAGGTGAATGTGTAAGTGAAGCGATTTAAGGGGTGAAAAAGCCATCCAGGAGACTAAAAGGTGCATGAAAGCATGGAAACAGCAGGGCGTGGGAAACAGAACCAAAAGGTCCCATCCCAAGGGACTTTCACCTGAACACAAGCAAGTGTAGGCACCAAAATACCTCACTGCTACTGCATAAAGGATTTATCCCCCAAAGATTTGGCTTGGCTGCCCAGGTGAGGGAGGCTTCAGGGCCTTTTCCTCAGTGTTTCCATCTCTGCCCTACATCAGCAGTGCCCACAAGCCCCCATCTTTGGCTTACTGACACTTTCACCACCACAAAGGGAACGTTGATGGGGTTTGGGGTTGGGTTCCCCCCCCCCCCCCCACTCCAGTTTTATCAGTTATTTGTTTGTTTGGGTTTATTACTTTCCTTGTTCCTGTCATCGTTTCATTTTCCTCAGTCCCTGAGGCTGCCGAAACGAGGCACCGAGACAGCAAATATAGGACAAATCATTATGATTTGCATGTTCTCTGGAACAAGCCAAGAAAGAGTCTCTGGGGAGAGGGTGGGATTCGCCTCTTTTTGTTTCTTCAAGAGGCAATATTAAACAAGAAAAATGTGAAAAGTTAACCCTTGCTGGAGTGGTGTCTCCAGCCCATGGAGGGAACCCAGAGCTCCCAGCAGCGGGGAAGAGAAAGAAGATGAATCAGAAACAGGTTCCCTGGTGCTTTTGGCTTCCCACCAGCAGAAACAACGCAAAGAAATCAAATGCAAGAGCAGAGAGGAGAGAAAAATGTGTGCAGTCTGGTACCCAGGGCAAAGAGAAGGACAGGGTTGTTTTTTCCCACCCCTCCCTCCCCTCTAAAGATACACAGACACACAGACACTCTCCCAGTGGCACTTTTAGGAGTGAATCCCAGCTGGATTTGGTGAATAATTTCCCTGCCTGGGTGTGGAGACGAGGAGCTGTCGTGTGGCACGTGCCGGGGCTCAGCCCTTCCAGCAAGCCTTTGGCTGCTTCCAACACAACATCCCTAAAAGCTTTCTAATTGCCTCTGCATTTAGGGATGGGAGGAAGGAAGAGAAGGAAGGTTGGATGCAAGGAATTAGGCAGAACAATTTATGCTGGAGATGGGCTTATTTTTAACACATAAAGAGCAGCCTAAGTGCTTTAAAATGACGTTGCTTCACGTTTCCTTCAAGGTGTCAGCTCCTTGCTCTTGAGGTCCTAGAGACTGTTAGGAGGTTACGTGTTGTCTCTTTTCACTTCTCTTTCTTCTCCTCAAAAGCATGGAGTGGGGGGAAAGAAAGAGGTTTAAAAGGACTTGAGCCCAAGAGTTTCTTTTTCAGCAAGACACACATTTCAAACAGGTTGATACCACCAAAAAAAAACCCCACGCTGTGACCAACATAAAAGTGATTTTCCTTTCCTCCCCATCACCTTTTGGCAGCTGTGTTTTACCTCTTCCTCTGGGGACACCACAGCACAGCAGGCACAGGCCCACAAAGGGTCTGTGATGCTCTGGGGATGCAGAGAAGCCAAAAAATCCCAGCATTCAGGTGGGACAACAGCTGCTCTGCATTACCATTTCCCTCTTGAGGTTCCCTTTGTTTTTGTTCTCTCTCCTTGTTTCCTTTTCTCTCCTCTCACTCCTTTTTCTCGTGCCTTTGGGAGAGAAAAAAAAACCCCACCTCACAGCCCAGCTTCTCCCTGTCTTTCAGTGTCCATTTTCCCTGTGTTTGTTTTTCTGTGCAATACATCCTCACCTCCAAAGTAAGTGCTGAAGCCAGGGGGGTTAATGGGCAACTTGGGAAAACGATGATCAAGGCCATACCCTGCCTCAGCCATCCCTGCACGACCCCGAGCGAGACCCCGAAACCCAGACCTCCCCTCCCTCGAAACCCTGGAGGTATCTAAAGATAAATGAAGACATGGCCTTTAGGTTTCCTAATTGCTCTTACTGTCTTGTGTGGGGAAACTGGGTTTTTTTTTTTCTTCCCAGACTCCCTGGGATTTTCAAGATGCCCAAACAGACCAGGTTTAAGTAGCCTCAGTCTACTCATCATCTCACTGCTCCTTCCCACTTCATCTCTTGTCCAGATGTCCTTTCTCTACCTCTCCTGCCTGTGTTTCTGTAGCACGTGGGGCTGCTTCTGGACAACATATGTCATCGAGAACACAGAGAGCCTTAATTATCTCTGTCATGATGATGTGGTCCCTGTAGTGACCATAATTTTGGGAACATGTGGTTCTGCTATCCAGAGCCTGGACGCTTCACGTTGAAAGTATTCCGAGCAATATAAAGTTGCAGAGGAGACCAAAGCAGTATTTTAGCAAGAAAAAGAGATTTAAAAAAAAAAAAGCCTTTTCTGTCTCATGGGGAGGGATATATTTAGGATCTTTTCTCAGCTCTGTACACCCCACAGGCTTTGATTCAGCCTCAGTGTGAGCTGCAGCGTGCGTGTGAAGCTGCGTTGCTCACAGGCTGTACCGAGCAGGGAGCTGCTGAAGTGCCTGCTCCAAATTAAGAACGTGCTGAAGGACTAAGAAAAATGTGTGGCATTGAAGCATGATTAGCAATTAATGCCCTGAGTGCCTCAGTGGCTCAGCCACAGAGTGTATTCCTTAGCCAGCTCTGGCCGTGCCCAATGCTTAGTCCACCTCAAAGTGTCTGTTGATTCCCCACGGTCTCTCTTTTTTGGTTTGAGACCAAAGAAGCAGCTGTTAATGCAAATAATTACCCTCCCACCTTGATTACACACAGTGGGGTTCCTTCCATGACTCCCAAACATTTGTCCTTGAGGGCTTATATCTCCAGAGCCGTCAATCCCACAGCTCTGAGCAGCACTCAATTCATTTACAAGGGGCAGGAGGGAAGAGTGGGAGAGGGAACTCTTGAAAAAAATACATAATCAAGCCCCATTAAATAACTGTTTAGGAGCCCATCCACCTCCTGGGCTTGCTTGGCTGAACTTGATATTAATTAGGCTAAATCTGAAGGCAGCACCTTGCCCAGGAGTGGGCTGGAAAGCTCTCAGTGCTCACCCCATGGCTGCAGTTTCCAAGGGTTTTACCTAGTTAAAGGATTCTAATCTTTAACAGCTGCCTGATCTACTCAGTTCATTCCCTCAGAGCTGCTGATGTCCTCAGCCACCTCTCTCTCTCTCTCCTTCTGCCGTTGCTTCTTTGAGGATTATGCATTTGGAGGGGTGAAAGTGTGTGATGGAGACCCCTAAAAAGAGAAAACCCCCCCTTCCTGCCACAGGTTCATAAGGAGGTAGGAGTTTGCTTGCCATAAATCCACGAGCTCTGCTGTCCAGGCTAGAGCTGGCTGGACAAATTTGGCACTGACCACATTGTGTAATTAGGGAAAAAAAGGGGGGAAAAAAAGGGTTTTCAACCTCCCCCCCCCCGCCACCAAAGCAGCAGAAATGGTTGTGGGAATGTGTCAGTTTGCTGGCTGGGGAGCAGGGCAGGGGGAAGTTTAGTCTGCTGCAAGGGGTCAGCAAGCACCGGGGGGTTGGCATCCCTCCCCAGCTCCACTGCCCCGCTAGGGAAAAGCTGCCTGGGCTTTCTGTGAGCGTCTGACCCGGGGTTAGGATCAGTGACACATCCTCAGAGTGGGAAAAAAAGAAAGCTTTTTCTGCTTGGAAAGCAGGTTTTTTTCCTGCCAGATTCAGGGAGAACTGGCTGTAGCCAGCACAGTCTGTCCTCTGCAATCTGCTCCGCGGCAGCCATCGGTGATTGGGGAGAAGTGGGGAGAGGAGCTGAGGTCTCCCATCCCTGCTCCTCAGCAGCACTTCATTGTCCATCCCCAACCTGTCTTACATCACCTGCACATCCCTGTTTTCCCTGCACAGCGTGGGACATGGCAAAGGGCTGCACTGCCCTTCCCACTTCCATCCCCAGGGAGAGCTTTTCTGCAGGCCATGTGTTATCAGTTAGGTCCGTTTGTTCAACTTCACGTCTGGTTTTGCTTTTTGTCTCTTGGCAAAACCCAATAATAATCATAATAATAATGGTGATGATGATAATAGCAATAATAACAGCAAGGCAGCATCCCAACCTCAGGGAGCAGATCCACAGCCACGTCAAAGCACCCTCAACCATAAAGTCTCCTCGACCAGGAGCACTGCCCACAATCCTTCCTCTCTCTGACATTACACTTGAGGTAACCCCTTGGGGGTTGTTTTCCCTTCATTTTTTTTGTCAAGCTTCTCAAGTTTCAGCTCAGGACAAAATGAAAACAAGCAGATTTGTTGCCTAAAGGCACCACAGTCTGCACTGCCCAGGCCATCTTCCATCCTCAGGCTCAGCCAGGGGTGGCTTTGGAGTGGAGGACTCTGTGGTTTGGCTGGAGCAGCACAGGACTTTCATTCTCAGCAAATCCCCTCGTGTATTAAATCCTTTTGAGAGTTCAGCACTTGTTATACGTGTTGCCAACAGGAGTTTAAGAGGCTGGAGATCTCAGTGTCTCGTTGTGAACACCTCATGGGGGTAGATTGAGTTTTCATGCCACTTTTACTGCATGAAACACAAGAAAAGGTGTACTGGGTTCTGACCAACATCTTCTATCAAAAGTGGAGGTGGGATGTCATCTGGGACACCCACTGGGTGTCAGGTGTTCGTGTTTAACTCAGCCCCATGAAGTCACCACCAGCTTTCCTGGGGCAAAGCACCCTGAGCAAACAGACCACGACTTGGCTGAACACCAGCCTTGCCTTGGAGCAGGTGTTTCTGGCATTAGTTCTTGCCTTCTGCCTTCCTTACCAGGTAAATATTTGAGGCTTGTGTAAGGTGGGGTGTTTTTTTTGCCTCTCTGGGTGATTTTTTCCAGGAAGCTGGTTAAAAGTGTGGCTGTCACCTGGTGCTGCAGGAGAGAGGTGTTGCTTTTAACTTTGATTTCTGCCCTTGAGTAGATACTTGAAGGGGAAAGCTATGGCATGGAGTGTTGAGCTGGGTGGAAATCTCCCTCTCTCTGTTCCTATTAAAGCTGTTTGCAGCTGGAGCCTCCGCAGCATGGGATATCTTTGGGGTGAACCTGAATTCTTGTGATGGGAAGCGTGCAGGTGATCAGTCCTGTCTTTCCCTGTCAGAGCAGTGAAGGGGAAGGTGCTCAGTCAGCTGTGTCACCTCTGTTTCTTTACAGTAGTGCAAAGCAAAAGGAGCTTGCTCCCCAATAACACACATCAAATTGTTACAACATAGCAAGGCGAGGGACAAAAACCACCAGGCAACATGTCCCTAGAGCTGGAGGGAGTGACAGCAGGCATCCCTGAGCTGACGTGTCCTGAAAGGAAGGGCTTTATCTCACTGTTGGCCTTGATGTAACAGGGAAAGAGGGCTCTGACTCAGAGAGGGTGTGCTGGGAATTGGCAGGAAGAATTGTGCCCTGTTTTCCAGGCCCTCAGCAACTGCTGGGTGAGCTCAGCTGCACAGCTCCCCTGCCTTTCCTGGCCCATCCGAAGGTGATGTGACAAGGAGCTGTGACTAAGGCTTTTATCCGCGTAAGGAGCGGATGGCTCCGGAACAGCACGTGGGGAAAGGATGGCCTCAGACAATGGTATGTGCAGACACGGTTGTTCCAGGATATGAGAATGCTGTTCCAGTTTACATTAATCCCTTTAACTCTATATTGCTGTTACCCTGACAAAAGAACATCCAGATTTCAGGCTTGGGCAAACCATCCTCCTGCATTTAACATCCCGGTGCAGGCAAGCCCTAGGGCTTGGAGGCTCTAATCCACCACTGAACTCCTTCAGGCTCTTGGGGTTGTTGGGTTGGTTTTTTTTGCTAATAACAAATCCTGTAGCAGAATCAAATCAGAATAAACCCATTTAGGCTTTTCGAAGGTGGGGTTTTGGGGTTGGTTTGGGACGAGACTTCAAAGAGACGGCAATAAGACAAGAAACGCTCTGCAGCCATCAACAAAAGGACGTGGGCAAGCACTGCACGCCCTGGGGAAGCAGCTGTCACTTTAAATATGGTTTTATTTCAGGTTTGCTATTGATGCACAAACAGCAGAGATTGATTGTTCAGTATACATGGTATACACAAAGCAGCCAGTACGAGCGGCATCTCCGTCCTTTTGCTGCACACCCGGCAAAAGAACCGCACACGAGAAATCAATCCCTCCCTCTCCTCCCACCCTCCCAGCCCGTCCTCCCCCTCCCCATCAACAAGGGTGGCTTGGAAACCATCTGTTGATGGTGAAGACACAAAAGGGCAGCTCCTCAGAGCTCTGTCCCCAAAACAAAAGCTTGGGCAGGCTTGGTTATGCAGGGGAAAACCCTCCGAAAATGGGAATGGAGACCTGGAAGGGATTTCCTAGAACATTAAACCCCATCCCCTGCTGTGCAGAGCAACCACAACATCTGCTCCTGGCTCTGTCGAGCAGCGTGGAGACCCAAAATGTTATTGTGTTCAAAAAGATGTTACATAAATCCAGGGAGGATGGATCCCCAAACGTTGTCACCAGGGGCTGGCTAAACTGGTGAAAGGTCTGACAAGGAAAACCTTCTGTTGCCACTGTCCTGTTTCTTATGACCTTTCTTTCCTTGCTCCACAGCTGGAGACCTTTCAGAGCAGACCAAAGGGCACGAGTTTCCACGCTGTACCTGCCTGGGACCAAGCAAGCAAGGTAGGCACCAAGCCTCTAGCTGCCGAGTCAGCACCTTCTGCCTACCCCATACTCTGTGTATCATCCCTGTAGTCCCTTTGCTGCTGCTCCCAGGAACTCAATCCAGAGACTCTGGCTTGCTCACAGTCACAGCTAATTAACAAAGAGGCACCTTCATCGGTGGAAAAGCCAAAGTGAAATGGTCCCTGGTGATTTGATCTGAGCAAGAGACCTAAATGATGCATTAAATGGTCGTTGGGGAGTGTGTTGAGGTAAGACAGCCTCTGACCACAATGGGCAGGATGCTACATAACCATCAGAGGTACAGAATAAACCCTGGCACAAAACTCTGCAGGGGGAAACTGGCTGTAGATGCTTTGCAGCAGCAAGAGGTTCAGTGCCCACTCTTTCCCTGCATGCACGAGTCCCAAGACCCAAATTTATCCTCTGCTCCCAGAAGATAAAGGGATTCCTGGGATGTCACCCCAGCTCTGATGGAATTCAACTCAGAATAACATCAGGGAGGCATAACCCAGAGGAAAAAACAACTCAGCCTGGCCCAAAGGCTGGAGGGCAGGGGGTGGTGGGATGTCTAGACATGGGCATACTGGTCCCATTGAGCACAAGCACCATTTCCAGAGCAGAGTCAAGCACGGGGTGACTTGGAGGCCCGTGTCTGGCTCTATGGCACCGCGTCGTGGTACTACAGTACAGTCACTTGTTGCTTTTGTTGTGGGGGGGGAAGGGGATGACAGCTCAGCTCTCAGGTCCATAGTGATCCCTTTTAGCCCTGAAAAAAAAAAAACTTCAACCTGCAGGTTTACAACCTGCCCTGGACTGGGGTGTGAAGCTCACACAGCCCCATCCCAAAGCACCATAGGAAAAAAACCTCAGCCAGGGTGACAGACAGCCCGCTGGGAATCCCGCCGGCCTTGCTACGTGAGGTTTACATCCCTCAGGGGTAAAACAATACAGACTTAAGCACCATCAAAATCTACACTGGTCAGGTCATAAACATGAAGAGAAAACAAAAAAGTAAAGCCACCACCTTCCAGCCTGGCCCGAGGATGCTGCTGGGGCTCTCTGGACCACCCGGGATGGAAAGTCATCAGCCTCTGGAGGCATCAGTCCCAGCACCTCACTGTGCCAGTGTTTGGACGGTGTCATTTGCCATCATTGCATTGATAAATCCTTTTGGTCCCGTTTTAGCACGAGCGTTGGGGCAGTCCAGGGAGGGAGGAGGTTAAGTTCGACCCTGGGAACACAAGGGAGGCAATCAACTGTGCAATTTAAGGGCAATCTCCTTGTCAGATCCACCCAGGGCAGCAATCCTCCTCATTTCCATCTGTCCCCCTCCCTGCTCCGACTCCCAGCCTCTTGTCGGTGGGTTTCTGCGTCGTTCGGCGGCTTCGAGGTAGATGTTTGTTCCCGCTCTGTCTCCGAGCGACCTGCTTGGTAAAATCCCTCTCTCCTGGGCACGTGGGGCCGTGTGTGCTCTGTCCCACACCCTCACATCCTTTGCCTCTTTTTTTTCCCCCCTCNGCTATGTGCTATGGACATCTCCCCGTCTCCCAAGCCCTGGCTGCTGTTCCAGCCAGAGGATCACCGTGCCCTTTCCCCTCACAAGACACCCCTTTGACCAGCTCAGCACGGCCTCAAGGTGCAAAAATCCAACTCCTGCGGCTTCCTCCGAAAATTGCAACTCTCCCGGGGCAAGAGGCGCCCGGTAGGGACCGAGCACTTCAACGCCCTCCTTTTAAAACCCCGACCACAGCTTTTAGAACAAGGAGACCAAGGTCCAGCTTCCCAAGCCGGGCAGGGCTCCCCGCAGAGCCTCACGTCAGCCGGGCGCTGCGCCGCGTCGCACTCGGCGGCCGGTTGCCCGTAGGAATCTCGACAGGCCACGGAGCGCTTCTGGAGCCCATCACCGCAGGTCACGGAACAAGCTTCCCAACCTCCCGCCGCCCACTTGTAAGAGGGACGTTTGTAGTTCGGCCTCCCCCCATCCAAGCGGTTGGAAAGGCTGAGGACGCTGTTGTTGAGGTCCGGCGGGGTCTTGCTTTCCTTCTTGTAAGAGGATTTGTCCTCTTTGCTCTCCTTGGGGAGGTAGAAGGAGTAGCGGACTCGCGGAGGGGTCATCTTCCCCACCGAGAGCACCTCTAAAGTCAAAGGTTCCTGGATGGGTTTGAAGGCTTGGAGGCTCTCGACGGCGGTCCCGGTGCCGCTGTAGCGCAAGACGCTGCCCTTCACCATCAGGTCCCTCTCCACGGCCGAAACGATGAAGTGGCCGTTGAGCAGGTACTTGCCCTGCCCGTTCTTCAGCGCCAGGTAGTTGTCGTCGCTGATCAGCCCTTTGTAGCCCCTCTGCCTGATGTCAATGTTGGAGGCACCCGCGGGGATGACCACCACGAAGTTGTAGCCGTGCCTAGAAGAGAAGGGTAGGCAGGGCAAGACATCAGGCAAGGGGACATCCTGCTCTCACAATAGCTTCAGCTCAAAGCTCTGCAGCTACAGCCCTGAGATCCTCCCACCCATACAGAAGTTGTCTCTTCTTTGAGTCTCCTCCCTATGCTGAGTTTTGTCAGGGCTGAGGGGTGATGGATGTCAGCTGGAACACAGAAAGTTCCACTTAAACATGAGGAGAATGTCCTTTGGTGCTGAGGTAAGGGAGCCCTGGCCCAGGCTGCCCAGGGAGGGTGTGGAGGCTCCTTCTCAGGAGGTTTCCAAACCCACCTGGACACGTTCCTGTGCCCCCTGACCAAGGGGAACTTGCTTCAGCAGGAGGGTGGGCTGGATGATCCCTACCAACCCCCACCCTTCTAAGATTCTGTTACGTCACCCAGATGTGAGAAGATGTTTTTGGCTCAGCAGTACAAATGTACCAGAAGTAACTCCATCAGCAGAAGCTGACAGCATCTTGAATGTGTCCTGCCTCTCCCTCAGAGCTAGCCCAGCTCTCCATGTGGTGATGTGCACTAGCACCAGGAGACTTTGCTCAGGATGGACTTAATCCCATCACCATCTCCATGACCTTCCTGCACCCACCCCAAAAAGCAGAGCTGAGAGAGAGGGGGAAGCCCACACAGGCACCTCACGCTTACATGGGTTTGGTGAACAAGCCTGAGACCTTCTTGCAGCTCTTGTTGTCTCCTCCACAGACACTGCACTTGTCAAACTTCTTCTTGGAGCCCAGCTTTCCATCACAACCCGCCTTGATGCACTTGCCCTGGACGCAGACCGAGGTGGAGTCTGGGGAGCACGGGGTGCCATCCACAACCTGCACAGGGGTGAGCAAAACAACCCACTGCATTTCCCTCTGCCACCTCACAAACCCTCCCCCAGCTGCAGCCATCCATCCTGGGGCTGCCCAGATACATCCTACAGGTCCTGGAGGAGATGCCAGCAAGCACCATGGCACTCTGCTTGTGCTCTGCTTTGCAGGCAGGGTTTTTTAGGGTCTCTGAGAAGAGCCATATGGGATGGCTTCCCATCATTTGCTGCCCTTTCTGTTGCCTTGGTGCAATGGGAACGGGCTGCAGCTCACACCACTCAGGCTGCCTGCCCTGTCTGGCATGGGCAGGTCTTCCCCAGCAGGATATGGGCATGTCCAGAAGCACATTTCTAGAGAGGAAAACCCTCAGACCACCTCCAGCCCTGGAATGAATCAGTGAAAACGTACAGGCTGACTCACACCAGCCTGGGTGGGATGAATCTCCTTCGGCGTGAGGTGAGCGGTTGGATTCTATGATCTTAAAGGTCTTTCCAAACCCAAGTGATCCCACAATTCTCCTCCCCAAGCTCATCTAACGTGGCACATTCATTCATTTCCAAGGGATCTCTCACCAACCTTGGGTGCCAGCACGTAGAAGTAGCCGGTGCCGTTGGCACGACAGATGAGCTTGCACTTATCCCGCGGCGACACGCCGGAATATTTGGGGACCCAGGAGACGGAGGCGGTGAGGCGGTTGGTGCTGTGGCTGTAGCCATTGAAAGCCTCGCACTGCTCCTCACGGAAGCTCTTCCCTGGCACTGGAAGAGGGGAAGGGAAAGAAAAACAAACCAAACATAAGACCAGGGCTCCGGTTTGATGGAGCTGGTAGGGTCACGGCCACAAGGAAGCTGAGCTGCAGCCCCCTCACCTGCAGCAGGGCAGGGCTCCAGGTTGCAGGAGCGGTACTTGACGCGGATGCCCTCGCAGTAGGAGCCGCCGTTAGCGGGCAGGGGGTCGGTGCAGTCCCGCTTGGCCAGTTGCACCCCGCCGCCGCACGTCCGCGAGCACGGCCCGTACGGAGCCCACTTGGCCCAGCCGCCGTCCACCTGAGCGGAGAGACAGGGGAGATGGTGTGGCTCTGGAAGAACTTTTTCACCAAGAGGGTTGTTAAGGGTTGGAATGGGAGAGTGCCCAAGCATGGGGGGATCCCAAAGCTGTGGAGCTGAGGTGCTGAGGGCCATGGGTGGGCTTGGCAGGGGAAGGTTGGTGGTTGGACTTGATGTTCTTAAAGCTCTTTTCCAACCAAAATGATTCTGTGATCCCTCCTCTGCACTCACAGCCACTCCCTTCGCAAGCAAAACCTCCCACCAGCTGCCCCCCAGACTCCCCAGGGCTGGGTGAAGTGGAGCAGCAGCATCCCTCCATGAGAAACACACAGTCCTCCCTTCAGCCCAGCTCCCCAGCACCAAGAGCCAGTCCCCTCAGGGACGTTTCAGGGCACAGCTACTCACCCTGTACTTGCTGACATTGTGCCTCTCAACGCAGGCACCTTTCAGGCAGAACCTGCCCTCGCCGCAGCCGGTGCCGTCCGCCCATGGGAAGTGACGTGTCTGGCAGACGATCTGGCCCCGGGCCTTGCCCGTGCACCACAGCTTGGCACAGTACTGCATGTAAGGGCAGGGCTTGGAGCCCACACCAAAAGCCAGCTCACACTGCTGGTTCAGGCTGTAGCTCGTCCCCGGCAGGTCTTCGGGCAGAGGGATGGGTTTGGCAGGCTGGTCCAGCAAGCAGTCGCCTGGAGGAGAAGGGATGAGGGAAGTGGTCTACTAGGTGCCTGGGAGGTTGTAGGGACCAAGGGAGAGAGGGATGGCTGCTGGTGATTTAGCTAAAGGTATCACAGCTACATGCTGCCAGTGGGATGAGGTCAGCTCCATCCCAGACCCAAGTGACTCCATCTCCTGGTGACGCTGCTGGAAGCTCAGCGAGGAAGCTCATCTGGTGCAGAAACACCACCCGATTCCCCCTTTCCTTCTAACTTTGTTTGCAGAGGAGAGGAAGAGCTGCTCTGCAGCCCACGGTAACCAGCCCCAGGGATGGATCCTGCTCCCACGGGGCAGGTAAGAGGGTGAGGGGTGCAGCTGGGCTCACCGTGGCCGCTGTCCAAGAAGTCGGTGATGATGGCAGCGCTGCAGGCTGACCAGGGGTTGGCACGGTCGATCTGGATGAGGGTGGGAGACATCATGTGGTTGGTCTTCAGGCGACCAAAGACCTCCTCACAGGCCTTCACGTTGTCGTGGGGCATGTTGAAGACGTGGCCTGGGGAAGGGGGGGGGTGGGATAGTGTGAATAGCTCTGCTTGGCACACAGAGTAAAGCCCCCCCACAGCTTCTTCCAGTGGGGGGCACAGAGTGGGGAAGACCCTTGCACTCCTGGCTGCTTCATGCACATGGGAAAGGAAGGACAAGGGAAATGGCAAAGCATAGAACCATTCCAGTTGGAAAAGCCCCTTCCCCAGCTCTGTGCCCGGCTCTGGCCACGCTGCAGCCCCTCAGTGTCCCTGTGGCAGTGAGTGAAGGTATCAACACTGAACACAGCCCTGGAGCTGCAGCCTCCCCAGGGCCCAGCACAGGGGGACAATCCCTGCCCTGCTCCTGCTGCCACCCCACTGCTGATCCCAGCCAGGATGCCCTTGGCCTTCTTGCCCACCTGGGCACGCTGTTGGCTCATATTCAGCTGAAGGAGACTTCACATTGCCTGGCTCACGTTCATATTGGCTCATACTCAAAGTGAAGGAGACTTCAACGCTCACCCCCCCTCCCTCCTTCTCCTCCTGCTGCTGAGCCAGTGTCTCCGGAGGTAGGTGTGCCTCCGCCTGTTATTTTGGGACTCCTGAATCCTGGAAACCCCAACTGAGGTAGCAACCAAGACAGCAAAGCCTTTCCCAGCAGCTCTTTCCCACCCAGCCCAGGGAGGTCTCATGCCCCAAGGTGGAGTTTCCCCATCGCCGGATACCAGTTATCGTGTGATCTTTCCGCAGCTTGAACCCAGGCTTGTTGTGAACCTTGCCAGCTCCTGGCGTCCCTCCCGTGAGGAAGAGGAGAGTGGGAGAGCCTTACCCAGCTCGTGGGCAGTGGTGAAAGCCGAGGGCAACCCGTCGTCCTCGATGACGGAGCAGCTGCGCTTGGGGTCACACATGGTGCCCACGTCTGCCATCCCCAGCGTGTCGCAGGTGGTGGCACCACACAGGTCCTGCGGGGCACAGAGACACGGGCTGAGTCCTGAGGCCAGCACGGGGATCCCAGTTCCCCATCCCCACCCCTGGTATCCCCACGGGGAGCTGCTCCCAAGCTGCTGGGGGGAAGCAACTCCAAGGGATGGGAGACTTCAGCAGGCAGGAAAGCTCACCCTGACCCAGAACCAGGCTGCAGTGATGTGTTTGCTTTTAACCCTGGTGCCAGGGGTGTGTTTTGTGTGTAGTGACAGCCTCTCCCACCAAACGGCTCCTCCAGCCACTGCAGAGCTGCTTTCAGCATGGAGGAGTCTGTCTGGCTCCTTTCACCTGTGCCTGCTCAAGATGGGAAGATGGGAAGGCACCTGGCCTTGGGCTCACGAGTGACCTGTTTCTTAACCTCATTTCTCACCTTTCCTAGGAACAAGAAGCCCTCAGACCAGGTGGGAAGTCCTTGGACTAAGGGAAGTGCTTCTGACTCTCCTGAGATACTTCGCAGCCATCCCTTGAGTAGCAACCGAGCCCAGACTGAAGGAAGAAGCACTCCCAAGTTAAGGACAGCCAGACCCCAGGTAAGCTGGGACAGTGGGCAGGAAAAGTCCCACTGCAGGTGGATCTGCCTTCCTTCAGCATCCCAAGGTGCTGATGCAAAGCAAGAAGTCCCTGCTTGAAGAGGAACCGCTGCTGCAGCCTGGAAACAGCCTTGTCCTCGGATGCCTCCTACCCCTGCCGAGGTCTGTCAGCGTCTCAGGAGGAGCTGCAGCATCATCCCCATCCCTTGGTGCCATCCCAGCTGGGCTGGGAGCTGCCAGGAGAGGCCACGCAGAGGGCAAGGAGCAGCTTTCCAGATGAAAAGAGACCGTAAGGGCGCTCCCATGCTATAAATAAGCGTGATTCATGCTCAGCGCTCGCTGGGCCAAAGCGCCTGCGTTGCTCGAAGTCTCGCCTGAGCTGCTCTGCCAACATTTCCAGCGAGGTTTCCAAGCTGAAGGCATTCCCCTGCAGGCAGGTTCAGCCGTGGGGAAATAACAGTGACTTCAGAGAGCCCCAGCCAGGGGCTGAGATGGCTTTAACAGGAGGACTTGTGGCTACAGAGTCTGGAGGCACAGACGAGACCGTGATCTCTGGAGAGGTGAGGTGGAGAAATGCCTGGGTCTGGGACAGCTGTCCCCGTCATACAACTGGGCTCTCTGCTCTGCAACAGTTTTCCTTGTCTACTGGGACCCCTCTGCATGCATAGCATCATGGAATCATTTGGGTTGGAAAAGAGCTTGAAGTTCCTGGAGTCCCAGCCCTCCCCTCACCCTGCCCAGCCCAGCACTGCCCCACGGCCCTCAGCACCTCAGCTCCACGGCTTTGGGATCCCTCCAGGGCTGGGCACTGCCCCAGCTCCCTGGGCAGCCTGGCACAGGGGCTGACACCCCTCTCAGGCTGACAACCCTTCCTCGGCTCTAATATCCACCTCTTCTGGGGCAACCTGAGGCTGTTTTAATCTGGAGAAGAGACTGACATCCACCTCACTGCAGCCTCCTGTGAGGGAGCTGCAGAGAGTGCTGCTGTCTGCCCTCAGCCTCCTCTTCTCCAGCCTCAACACCCCCATTCATTCCCTCCCCAGCACCCTTGTGCTCCATCCAGCCCCTTCCCCAGCTCTGTGCCCGGCTCTGGCCACGCTGCAGCCCCTCAGTGTCATGGGAGACCCAGCACTGACACAGCCCTGGAGCTGCAGCCTCCCCAGGGCCCAGCACATGGGGAATTTCCTGACCCCATTGCACACTGATGCTGTCAGGGACAAGCAGTGGACAATCCCCAGTGACAGGGCCACTGTCGGTGGGCACAGGGCTGGCAAGCCCAGGCACAGGGTACAAAATGCCACCAAGAGCCAGTGCCATCACCATGCTGAGCTAACCCAGAGGTGCAGCTTGCCCAGGCCCCTCTTGCCCATGCTCTCCCCTGTGGCAGTGTGGGGGTGAAGAGGGGACACAGTCTCCCAGGGGAGCAATGGCCACTCTGTTGCTCGCTGTTTCCTCACTGGCACTGTGAGTTTTGGCTCCTGGCCCAACACCTGCACTGACACACTAACCCACTTCCCACATCTATGGAGGGGAGGAGAGAGAGAGATGCAAAAGGTTTGAGATGGGAAAGCAGCATGCAAAGGGCCAGAGCTGCCCTCCTCAGTGTGCTCACCATCACTGATGTCCCCTGCTGCCAGCCCAAATACAGGGAGGGTGCCCCAAGGGGCTGTGAGCAACCTGCTAGATGCACCATCAGGGCTCTCCTGCCAGCCTGACCTTCATCTGCAGGCACTTCCAAGGCTTCTCTTCATCCTCTTCCAGACTTGGAGATGTTCAGTTGAGTAGGAGCCTTGGGGCTGTTGCATTAATTCCCCTACTCAGGGACCAGGTCATAAAACACTCGCCCAAGCATGGAGGCTTCCCAAAGCAACCCCAAAAAGCTGAGCCTTGAGCTAGAGAGAGCGCAGGTTTCCACAAAGCTGCAGCCAGAAGTTCCTTGGTGTTGGCAGGTTTTGGTTTTACAGCAGCAGATGTTCAGCAGACCTTTGCTGGTGGCTGAGGATGGGTGGGAAGCACAGACAAAGCCCTTTTACCGTGCTGTGCGACGCTGTTTCCAAGAGCCATGAGCGCAGCTGAAGGCTGGATGCTCTCCATCACCCTCCAAAAAGCTCAGGTAGGGAAGGTGAAGGTCCCACAGCTGTGGTTCTTGGCGGATCTGCACTCACTGCATGAGTGGGACTGAGCTCCCCAAAGGCAAATCCACAATCCAGCACGACTGGGGAGCAAAGCTGAGCAGGAGAGGGCAGCCCCGTTCAGCAGCAGCTCGTGGACACGGCTGGAAGCTGCCTAACAACGTGGCTGGAGGTGAAACTGAAGTCGGGGGGCCTGTGTAACAGCTTTTTTTTTGGCAGGGAGATGCTCTGGGGTGTCAGGGGACAGCAGATGGATGTGCTGAAGGCAGGCAGATGCGTCCTCGCTCGTGTGCCTGTGCACCGAGCGTGTTTGGGGAGTTGAGGAATGGATGGTTTAGCCAATGTGTAAAAAATGCAGCCTGGGCTGTGGATCTGCAGCTTTCCAATCAGCTCTGTCCCACCTGCAGCTTCACTGACCTCACCCTCTCCCCACCAGAGATGGAGCTGCCTCAGCCCTGCAGGGGCTTCCACAGGCTCCCTCCTCTTCCTCCTCCTCCTCACAGGCCCCCTGAGCTGCTGCAGCAGGATGGGCTCCAGCTGAGTGGAGGACAAGCAAGATGAGATCTCTCACCTCCTGCACAGCACCATTCCTGCTCCAGGCCATCCGAACCCCAGCTAGGGATGGCTGAGCCAAGCTGGATGCTATATCCTTCCCACCCACAAGTTCTTCACCTGGGAAAACCTTCCCAAAACGTTTTCCCTGCTCTTGAGGGGAGTTCCCAACTTGTCCCTAATCCAAAAACATCGAGGCATATCCAGGCGGGGATTGGAGGGGGAGAAAACACACGTGGCTCTTGCAGCCAGGGTAAAACATGACCATCACCTTCAAGCCAAGCTCCATCCTTCTCCCTTGCCATTAGCAATTTGGGGGTGCAGGCTGCAACACCCCACAGCCAGGCACCACACTGGTGTCCACGCTGAGACAGGGACACAGGGAAGAGGAGCAGCAGTGTGGGGTGAAGGCTCTGGGAACAGTGTCACCGCTTTGGTGTCACCCATTTGGTCAGGAGGGAGGATGGAGAGGCTCATCCTGGCTCAAGCACTCACCCCGTGGAGCCTGAAGAGCCAAAGGGGAGCAAAAAGCAGCTCAGCAAAGCCTCTCTCCCTCCTGCCAGCTCACAGCTGCAGTGGGGGAGGCTCTCACCTTGCCCTCCCACATCAAAACAAGAGCTGCAAG
Organism: Urocolius indicus; assembly: GCA_013401255.1. Lineage (NCBI taxonomy): Eukaryota > Metazoa > Chordata > Aves > Coliiformes > Coliidae > Urocolius > Urocolius indicus. The sequence continues at coordinate 102,712 of WBNH01000536.1, forward strand.
CACTGGCTCTATCTCCAGTGCTTTTCTTCCAGCCCCGAGCTGGGTCCATGCAGAAGCAGCAGAGGTCCAGGTTCTCAGGAAGACCTCTCATGAGTCAGAGGAAGAAGGGAGAGGGGTTTGGTTTTCTCTTGGCAGGTGGCACCGTGAGCTCTTTCCCACACAGGGAAGGGAGAACAGGGGCCACTCTCCTCGTCTGCTGGGCTCAGCCACCACATTGCAGGGTGGTGGCTGCTGTGGGGCAGAGCTACCTGGCACCAAGGCAGGGTATGGAGCAACAGGTTTCTGCCCGTGGGGACAATCTGCCTGGCCTAACTCACCCCCTGGCAAGGCTTTCCCCAGCCTGCTGGCCAAAACCTGCTCAGGGGACTGGGCTAGGGCTGGCTCAGGTGGGCTCACTCCACACCTCTGCATCCCTTGGTCACAAGTGCACCTGAGGTTGGGAGAGGGGGACAAGTGACAGGAGACCTCAAGCCTGGTGCAAGGCTCTTTGCAATGGGAAGGGAAAGCCCCTTTTTTAGGGAGGTGATCCCCCTGCACCCACCTGCTTGGTGAAGAGGATGGCAGTGTCCCAGTACTCGGGATGCTTGTCGCTGACCTTGTTCCACTTCTTTTGCCAGGCGCAGAAGTTGCGGAGGGTGAGGGCGGCGTTGCCCGTCACTTTGGGCCCTTTGTCATCCTGCCCGATGAGAAGGAATTTCACCACGGAGATCTGGATGGGATTTCGGATGCTGGGATGCTTGTAAAGCCGAGCCGCCGTCGCCATCAGGGTCAACAGGTAATGCTGGAGGTCATCCCCGTGAAACTTCACCATCGACTCGTCGGCTACCACCAAGGTCTCCACGTAACGGGGAACCGAGGCGAAACGTTTAGCCCGACCCCCTTTCCCTTTTCCACGTCCCCGGTACTTATCCAGAGCCTGCAGCACCCCAGGGGTGAGCCCGGAGCCCACGGCACAACGAGATGCTGCTGCCCCGACGGGGCGGCCGGGGCTACGGCGCTGGAGGAGATGCTCTCCCCCCGTTGCCCCCCCAGACAGGGGGCTGATGACATACTCGGCTCCACGGTAACCGAAAGCCCCCCGAAGCCCACCGCAAAGGCTGAGGGCGGCGAAAGATTCCCGGTCGGCGTTGACATCCCCCGAGTAAAAGCAGTGGCGGAGAACGGGGAAAGGGGAGCGAGCGGTGCCGGCTGAGACCCCCAAATAATGGGCGGCGAAAGCTGGTGCGATGAAGTGAGAGTCGGGGGAGAGGTGGAGGTAAAAATCCTCCCCGAAAGCCGAGAGCTGGAAAACCACGGCTTGATCACCTCGGGGGGGATCGATGGGAACCCTCCTGAAGGATGAGAGCCCGTTGATGTCGGGTTCCAAACGGAGCGGGGTAACCACCGCCACGGGATCGATCCGGGGAACCCCTTCCGAGGGTAAACTCAACCCCGGGGCTCCCAAAAGCAACAGAGGCAGCAACGGCAGCATCGTCCCGGCGCCTTCAAGCCGGAGGCATCGGGGTTCGAGGGAGAAGGGGGGGGAGGGGGGGGGGGGGGAGAAGAGAACGAG
>WBNH01000536.1:104976-122360 GCA_013401255.1 Urocolius indicus
GATGGGATGGAGTGGGATGGGTGGGATGGGATGCGGGGTGGGGTGGGATGGAGGTTGGTTGGGGACAGGGGTGTGCAGTGGTGGTGATGGTGATGGAGGAAAGACGAGAAGTCTTCTCCTCCGTGCTGGTTTTTGGGGATGGTTGAGTTAGAGACGGGGAGAGGGGGAACTTGGTACTTGGCAGCAGAGGGTTTCTGCTTTGTAAAGTTGCTTTTCACAGCCCAGGTGAGGCCAGCACTAGGCTGTGTCCCTCCACGCTGCTCCCTTTCCACTTTCTGTGCCTCCAAGAGCAGGGGTACTCCAGTGCTCCTCTCCTCAGGGGAGCAGCTTTCTGTGCATCCCTCCCTACCCTACCCCAGACCCATTCAGTGGCTCCAGCTCTGGGGGGGGCAAAGGGGTTAATTCCACTTCTGAGGAAGAGCTCAGCCTCACTGCACCCCCAGGGCCATCAAAGGGAGCCCTTGGTGAGTGTTCACATCCACAAGAGACACCAGGGCAGGCTGTATGAGGTACATAAGCATCCTAGCTGATTATCAGAACCATGTTTAGGACCAGCTGCTGTTACTGGGAGACAGAAAGATCTCATAATGGGGGGGATTTTTTTAATCAGAGTAATGAAGAGTCCTGAGCAGTGGATGAGGAGCAGATTTAGTGACAGCAATGAGCACCTCAGCATCAGGATTGACCCCAATGGCTCTTTTTTTTTCCCCCCCATGAGCTGGTTTTGCATGCAGAGGGAAGGTTGGATATCTCAGTGCTGCTCCCAAACTGCCACCACACACCCCAAGTCCTGCAGATCCTCACAGCCCACGCTCCTTCCCAGCATTTTGGTTTGATTTAACGATTAAAATAGATCTCTCTCATAGACAAGCTGGTTTCAATGTGACTTCAAGCTCCAGCAAAGGCTGCAAGCACAACCCAGGAGCTTGTGCATATATGAAATAGAAGCCAAGGCTGTTGCTTAAGCCTCTGAGCCCACAGCCCATAGCCTGGCTCGTTTGGGTGCCAGGTCGTGTGCCTTGCAGTTGAACTTGTGACCCAAAAGAATCATCTGACACTGCTGGGCTCAGTGAATCAGGGGGGTTTGTCTGCTGGCCAAAGAGCTGCACGTCCAGGGATGTGGACAGGACCACAAAGAGAGAAGGGCTAGCACAGGGAGTGTGTGTTCAAGGGGAAAAGGACACAACAGGAGGGAAATTCTCCTTCCCACAGCACTGCCCTGTTCAGCAGGATTATCCCAGAGACCACAGCAACATCCAGGGTGCCACATGGGCACAGAGCTGCCACCTTACCACAGCAAGCACCTGGCCCCAGCTGAGCCCATGTTTGTGTCTCCTTTTCCCTCTGTCGCAAGGACATGGTGTGGTTTTCCCAGGCACTGTCACTCTAGAGGACTCAGCCAAAGCCCTTTGAGCAGCCTCAGGGTTGTGATGTCCTCTTAGGGTGCTTCTGTCCTCACAGGGCACGTCCCTCAAACCAGGGTGGGCATCTCTGTTATGTCTCCTGTCAGCACAGAGGGACAGATTATATCAATTAGCCATGACAGGAGAAGGTCAGGGCCAGGAGGGAGCAGGCAGGTCCCTTCTTTGGGGACCTCGTGGCAGTTTCTTGCACCTTTGCTATCTGCACAAAGGACTTGGTCCAAGATACCAGCTTGATCTCGCTCTGCATGTCTTTGCAGGTGCCTGGGGCTGAGCCTGGCTGCTCTTCAGCCTTCTGTAGTCAGCCTGGATCTAATGGAAATGGGCTGGATGTAGGTGATCCAAAGGAGAGTACATTGGCAATAAGGGAATGGGAGTGGAAGATGCCTTTGGACCTCATCAAACAACCACGGATAATGAGGTATATTAAGGTATATATTCAGTTTCTACCTTGAATTTTGCCTTTAAGCCATTTCAAGGCAAAACCTGTCTCACCCAGGCCTAATCCATAGCTCACCCTCATCTTGAAATACCAGCGTGAGCTGCTCTGCAGCGTGAAACCTCCTTCTCCCACCTTCCTTCTGCTTCATTCCCAGCCTCTCTGGGCAAGTGACAACAAGTTCTTTTCTTTCCTCATCATTGTGATTGATGGCAAGGGTGCAAAGTCAGAAATAGAAGACAAGCAAAAAAAAACCCCACCCCAAGCCCAGAGCCCTCAGGTAGCTCCTGGTCGTTCCCATTCACAAAAGAAACAGTTTGAAACGGACCATCTGAGAGCTCCAGGCCAAAGACTGAGTGGAAAGATTGGAGGCAAGGAGAAAGCTGGGTTTGCAAGTCATCTTGAAAGGTTGGCAGGTCAGAGGCCTGGGCTCTCACCCAATAGTTCAGGCTGTGCTCTCCCAGCTCCCCACCACATGGACAGGAAGGAGGATCCTCTCCAGAGGCTGAAGATGAGTCAAAGTGAGTTGTTGGGTGGCTTTCCAGGAAAGAAAGGCTTGATCTGGGTCTAGGTAAGGTCACTGAGGGAGAGATACACGAGAAATCTGAGCATGTGGAAGTGTTTGTAACCTAAATCGGGATCATAGAGGGGAGGGGGGTGGAAGGGACCTCTGGGGATCCTCCAGTCCAACCCCCTGCTAAAGCACGTTTCCCTCAACCAGTTCACACAGATCTTGCCCCATCTTTGGTCCAGGAACATTCTGAATGTAATCAGATGTCTTCTGGAGATGATGAGGCTGCTGTGCCTTGGGTTTACACATGCAGTTCATCTCAGTAACAGGGATGGCAGCAGCATTGTACCTGCCCAGTGAAAAGAGAGGATCTATCTGTGCTTTAAAAACCTTCAATCACACTCCTGTGTGGAACCCAACAACAATCAAATCAGCTTCATCCTCCCCATGCCCAGGAGAGGGGTCCCTGTTCCTTAACTCACTGCTCCTGCAGCAGCAGCAGCATCTCTGCTGCCTTCCTCACACGGAGTGTCACCTCTGGCATGTGGCAGGAGGTTGATATGGGGGCTACCAAAGCATGCTGAGAAAGCAAATCCCAAACCTTGGGTTCTGCCTGATTTCCAGCCAGCATTGCAGGCTCTGGGGTTGCTGGCAGTCCATATACACCCAGAAAGCATGCAAAAAAAACCCTGCCTCTTCATCCCTTGTGGGATTTAAGTCCCTCTCTTGTTTAAAGGAAGATAGAGACAGGTTTTTCCAGGAAGGGGATATGCAAAGGAGTAAGATGCCAGTCCCACAACCCCAGTTCTTACTGTTCATACACACACCTTGAGGCTGAAGATTTACAACCCAAGACTTCCCAGCTCTGTATTGCACCCACCTGCCTAAGACAGGCTCCATCCATGATTCATTATGCTTAGAAAGCTGTTCATTGAATCACTAAAAAGGGTGAAGGAAGCTGCAGGTGTGGGTAAGCCTGAAAGCTTGGTCACAAGGATGCACATCTGATACAAACCTGGTGTGCTGGAGGTTCACAAGCCAGCTGCTGAGGATGCTCCTCACTCAGGCAAACCCTTACGAAGCTGGTTTGGTTTTAGCAGCCTATAAACCACGTCTGAGTGGAATAAGGAGGAGAGGGGAGGTCATCAGACATGTGGTTTTTCTTTCTAGAGGAGAGTATTTTCATTATAACCATCTATAACATTTATTTAGTCCTCTTTGGGGGTCAGTTCATAGGAAATGCAGCCCTAGGGCATCAATGTGCTTGGTCTCGGGATACTCTGCAAGCCTCCAAAGCCGGGTAGGAAGGGGAGAAGCATCTCCCCAGGGAGAACAAAGCCTGAGAGGAGGCTGCAGTGCTGGCAAGAGGATTTAACCCTTGATTTTTGGAAAGCCATAAAGCTGCTTCCCTTCCAGCCACACCTGCAGGTAGCCTGAGCTCCAAAACCACCCTGAAGCAAGGTTGCCCTCCGGTGGCACATTCCTGCTCTGCAAAGCGAGGTATATGGAATGGAATTGGATGCAATGTGATTGGAGAGAGAGAGAGAGATGCCTCTTTAAAAGGTGGTTAAAAAGAGAGATGTGGTTAAAAAGAGAGAGATGCCTTCAGATGGTTTAGAAGTCAGAGGTAGAATCCTGTCAGATGGACTCAAATCCAATCAGAACCTTGGCCCTTTGCTCCTGATGCATTGGTGTCTGTGGCACCAGGAGCTTTCAGAGGTGGCATCATCAGCTGATAACCCCACGCCTCAGCCTGGCTGGCCCTGCCCTTTCCTAAATCCCTACCAAATGGGATTTCCCCACCTTGAAAGGAGCTGATGGGGATGTTGGTTTTCCCCAGCACCACTCTGACAGCTGCCAGACCTCCTGCTCTGTCTGTGCAGGGTTTCCAGGCATGGGCTGCAGCATCAGAGGGGTGGGACTATTACACTAAGGGGAAGGCAAACCCATTTGTTTTTCGGGGTGCTGAGGGTTTGGAGGGACCAAAAGCTGAATAAACACCATTTCTAAGGCACGGGTGCCCACTCGTGGTCACACAGCCAGCGTGCAAGGCAGCGAGAGCAGCTTCTTATGCCGGGTTGGGACATTTGAAATCACTGGTCGCTCCAAATCTCACTTAAACCTCTTCTTTTCCTGCAAACCGAAGGCAAGCAACCGTCTTCCTCACTCTCCCTTGCCAGCCTTTGCAGCTGAGATGGTGTCACTGAAGAGAACTCAGCCAGAGGTCTAAAGCCAGGCTCCTGAGTTAAAGCCCAGCTGCTTTTCTGGGAGGAGATTTCATCCCATCTTCTTACTTTAAAAGGTAAAGAAAAGAAGGGGGGTTGCTTCTCTCGGACCTTAGGTACTGCCTGCAGGTGCCTTTCCCTCTCTTCTTGCTGGGATAGGGATGGATTGAGGCTTTTTTTTTCTCACCACCAAGTGTGGGGCAAGACGGACATCTAGTGGTAACAGCATTTGAGGTTGTAGCTGCTTTTGTTGATCACTCAAAATGATTCTCTTGTATGTTTGTTGAGGGAGGTTTTTCTGACCTGAGGGCACAGCAAATAGGGGAAAGAGCAAAACCACTGCGAATTTGGATGCCATCCTGTTTGGAGCAAGAAGGACAGAGCAAAGCACCTCAGAGCCTCCCCCCTTCCCCCCCAAAATGAGGCAGACTCACTGCTGCAGAGCAAAAGCAGCAAATGCAACGTGGGCATCATCCTGGCAACCAAAACTCCCTTGGGAAGATGGGTGCCAGGCAGCAGGAGCTCCGGGAAGGATACAGGAGGTGAACTGCAGAGCTTTGTGGGGACATGCAGAAGGGAAAGAGGACAGACATCTGCCAGCTGTTTGCTCAAAGAGGGGTCTTTAAAGCACAGTGAGGAGGGAGTTAATGGCTTTCACATGCTGAGGCAGCCCCACAGAAATGAGAGCCCCAGCCTCGGTGGCAGAGGAGTTTTGCTAAGGGAATAAGAAGCAGGACCCCCCAAAAGTCTTGGGGTGCCTCATGCTCTGCTGGGAGGAGTTGCAAAGGGGCAGTTAGCTGAGGGTTTGCTGTCTCCCAGCCTTGCTCTTTCGTAGAGGCTTCATAACGAGCCTCTTGTTGGCTACAAATCATCCCGGCTACCGTTTGCAGAGCTGAGCTGCTAATGGAAACCAGCGGTGCCTCCGAGCAAAGATGCAAATGCACGTCCTCTCAGATCAAAGGTGCAGCTCCCACAAAGCAGAAAGACAGGAATCGATTGCACCCTGTCAGGAGAGAAGTGCTCCCGTGGTGCCTGCAGCCCTACCTGTCCTAGTTCAGAGCAGGGCCATCACCTCTCTTTGCCCCCCCAAGGCAAGGAGATGCCCGTGCAGGCGGCTTCAGTGGGGTTTGGGCTTGGAGGAGGCAGAGTCAAGGCTCACTTTTTTGGGCTTCTAAGTGCTGCTCCTACACTTTCCTTCTGATTTTAAGATGCAAACTGCTTTTTCTCCTCGGCTGAACAAAGTTGCAAGGGGAAGAAAACCCACCCTGGCCACGCTGAAGGAGCTGCTCCAGCTGCAGGCTGAGCTCCCTGCCAGGAGAGGAGGGGGCAGCTGAGGCTGGGCCATCTCTCCAGGGCTGGGTATCAAATGCACTCCCCTGACAGCCTCAGCTACAGCCAGGCCTGGCATTGTAATCACAATTCCCTCCCCTCCTATGGTTAGCAAACCCCACACTTTAAAAAGAAGTAACCAGAGCCTCAGCCTCAGGGCAGCACTGCTATTTTAGAGCCAGGGCTGTGTTTACTATATAGGTAGGGATGTGGCTTTTAAGTGGAGATAATAATAGAGAGGCAGATGTAAATACATCTTGGAGTAAAGGCAGAGCAGCCTTTAACCCCGTGCCCCCTTTGCTCAGCCAGTTTCCTCCAAATCTTGAGGTGCCAAGTGCTGTTTTACCCTTTTGTATCTGTTTAGATTAGGCTAAAGGGGAACCCCCACCCCACCCCCCCCCCAAAGCCACAGTGCAGAGAGGGCTGGTCCTTGCATCCACAGCAAGGTTAAAGGAGCACAAGCATCTGCTAATCCCTAAGGATGGTATGGAACAAGATAGGACCCAGCACCCCCAGGCTGTGGCAAACACATCTGAGCGCTGCACAAGGGCTGCTCCAGAGGCCAGGAATCTCATGAACTAATGGAGAAGGAGGCTTTGAGAGGAAAGAAGGAGTAACAGATCAGGAGTGATTTCCCTTTCTCCATTACAGCTGGTTGTTCCCTGGTGCTGAGCGGGTTCCCAGCCAAGGGACGGTTGTGTTTCTGCCCAGCTCCTCAGGTTTGCTACCACTCAGCACATGACCTGGTTTTACAGAGTAAGGCATTTGAACCTCTGCAGGCTTTTTCACTCGCTGAGAGGGAATGTGGATGGAAACAGAAACTCAGTCTTGAAAGGAGGGGAGATCCGGGTTTTAAATGGTCACACAACACCCCACTCCCCCCACACACAAAATGTGACAGGAGGGAGCTGCATTGTTTCACCCTCCTAGGCATTTTTTTTCTACAAGTCTGGTTTAGCCCATTGCTTTATTCCAGCTGGAGGAAAGCTCACGTGGACCCAGCTGTTGGTTGAGGGCATGGAAACCAATTTGTGTCACCATCAGAGCTATCCCCGGAGCCCAAAGAGTGTCCATGGCTAAGGGAAAGGAGCACGGGAACCTCCCCAGGCACCTTCTGCCTTGCAGGCTCAGAGGAGATGCTCTCCATCTGCACAGAAGGGATGCTGGGGCAAACGGGAGAGGAATCATCCCAGGGATGAGAAGAAGGAGACTGAGGCAAGATTCCTTCCCCGGGACCCTCCACTGCCCTCCTGGGCAGGATCAGGCCCGGACGGGTGAGCAGAGGCTGGGCTGAAGGGGTTAATGCTGGGAGAGTAACAAGCTGGAGTTGACACTTGGAGGCAGGCGGGGCTCCCGGCGCCTGATTGGCCTCAAATCGCATCCAAAAGTGGGTTGGTTGTTGGTTGTGGATTTTTTTTCTCTCTCTCTCTTTTAGTGTGGGGTGGGTTTTTGGGTTGGTTTGCTTTCCCCTCCCCCCCCCCCCCCCCCCCCCCCCCCCCCCCCCCCCCCCCCCCCCCCCCCCCCCCCCCCCCGCCCCCCCCCCCCCCCCCCCCCCCCCNGGGGAAGAAGAGAAAGTATAAATACGGCTCTGCTCTGCCGGTTGCGGGGGTGGGGGGGTGGGAAAGCCGAGGGTCCGACGATGGGGAGGCGGGAGCTGCTGCGGGGCCGGGCTCCTCTCCACCTGCTGCTGCTGTGTCACGCGTGGGCTCTGCCACCGGCCCCGCGGGACACTCAACCCCTGCTGCCCTCCCGCCTGCCCGCTCCCCCGGGGCAGCTCGCCCTGCGCCTCGCAGCTTTCGGACGAGCTTTCGTCCTCCGCCTCCGCCCCGACGCCGCTTTCCTCTCCCCTCTCCTCCGTTTCCAACGCGTGGGAGCCCGGCGGTCGCCTGCACGGAACCCGCCTCGTCGGGATTGCTTTTATTCGGGAGCCGTCGAGGGAAACCCCGACGCCCTCGCCGTCCTCAATCGCTGCGGCGGAGGTTTGCGAGGCGCTTTCTTCCTCGAAGGAGCCGCTTACGAGCTGCAGCCTCTCGGGAAGCATCCTTCGACCGGACCTCCCTGGAGACGCCCGCACCGCCTCCAGCGCCGTGCCGCCCCGACGGGCTCGTTCCGAGCACTCAGCACCTCTCCAGGCTCCATCCCAGCACCCACAGCCCCGACGGGCTCCATCCGAGCACCCAGCTCCTCTCCAGGCTCCATCCGAGCACCCACAGCCCTGACGGGCTCCATCCAAGCACCCACAGCCCCGACGGGCTCCATCCAAGCACCCAGCTCCTCTCCAGGCTCCATCCGAGCACCCAGCGCCTCTCCAGGCTCCATCCAAGCACTCAGCACCTCTCCAGGCTCCATCCGAGCACCCACAGCCCCGCCGGGCTCGTTCCAAGCTCCCCAGCAGCCGCTCCGTCGGGGGAAGAGGTTCGTGTCGCAGGCGCGGTACGTGGAGACGCTGCTGGTGGCCGATGCGTCCATGGTGCGCTTCTACGGGGAGGACGTGGAGGTAAAAGGGATGGTGATGTGTGTGTGTGTGTGTGTCCCCTCCTTGCATCCTTGCTGGCCTCATCCCTTCTGTCTCTTCCCCAGCTCCTCACATCTTCAACTCTTCATCCCTTCCCTGCTTCATCCAGCACAGCCCCCTCCCTGCCCAGCCAGCCCTTTCCCCCCGGGGATGCCAGGGACCACTTTGGGGTGAGCAAGTACAAGAGCTGGGGATGGGGTGGTGAGCTTTGGAGAGCCTGTGGTGGCTGGGAACTGTGATGTCCCCAAAAACCAGGGACAGAGGGGGTTAATGACAGACTCGGAGAGTCTTGCCTCTCTTGCTCCAGGGAAGGAGTTATGCTGCAAAGCAATGGCTTAACTCCCTTCTGCCTGGGAGCTGAGGCCAAATAGTAAATAAAGCAGGGGCTGAGTAATGTGCAGGGCTGCTCCTGAGCCACCTGTCAGCGAGCAGCTCGGCAGATGCACCAACAACAGCCCTTTCCCTCCAAACACCACAGTCAGAAACGCTCTCCCTGCTTCACACACTCTGGCTGCAGAGCCCCTGTCCTGGGAGCAGAGATCCTGCCCTCTTTGCCCCTCGCTGCCATCCCCAAGGCTGTTGTTGGGTTATTTTTCACCTCTTGCAAAGCCAGCTTCCCCAGCACCGTGCTCCCTGCGGTTGTTTGGCTCCCACTTCAGCTTTGCCTGGTCGGGTTTTCACAAGGGATAAGCAGGCACTGAAGCTGCCCATCCTCTGTGGTGCATTGTTTGGGTTATAGGGCTGTTAGAGGAGTCCTTGATGCTGGAGCCCAAGCTGGCAGCTGAAACGAGGGGCTGCATTTTGGCAGCCTGGCTGTGCCCATTTCTGCCTGTTTTTCTCCTTCCCCCAGAAGCTTCATGCAGCTTTTTCACTCCGAAGAAAGCAGGGTTTTCATTGCAGAGCTTGAGAAATGCCAAACCTTGGAGCTCCAGCTGATTTCAGCTGCTCAGCATCACTCGGGTTTTGCCCTTTGCTCGGTTTTGCTTGCGTGCCACCGAGCCAGGCTGGCAGGAGCAGAGAGCAGAGGGTCAAGGATGACTTGGAGACAACTTGAGCAGCCTGAAGCTGGTCTCTGATTCCCCAAGAGGACAGGGCAAAACTAGACTTCATCTTCTGGGGTTCACAAGTGAGGGGCTGAAAGGCTGGTACCCTGCCCTGGGGAGGCTGATGGTACCTGGTAGGTTCTGTGACCCCTTAATGAACAGAGAGTTTCCAGTTGGTTTATCTCCCATCATGACATCATCTCTTGATGGGAAGGAAGCTTTTAAAGCTCTCGTTTGGGATGAATGGAGCAGTAATAAGATGAAGTATTTGGGAGAAAACTTAAATCAGTAAAGAAAAAACCTCCCACAAACCACCTGCTGGGTTTGTGGGTCTTTTATTCTCAGCACCAAAACTACAGGGAGAAGCCCAGATCCCAGATAGCCACCTCCCTTCTCCCTACATACTACAAAGTGGCTTGGCTTGCTGTTGAGATCTTAGAGAGCTGACTAAGAGGTGCACAGGGAGCAGAGAGGTTGAGTCAGAAGAGATCACATCAATGCAGTGGATTTTCTTCCCGTAACCACACTTTAATTACCAAATATTTAGGAAAGGTCAGGAGCATTGTTTGTCTTCCCAGTTATTTTCTTGCCCGAGCTGTAACAGTTGGGAGTAGATGATGTGTTCAAGCATTGCGAGTTGTAATCAACGTCCTGCTGTTGTCAGGAGAATGCTATCAATGATTTATTTCTAATCAATCCAAGCCTTATAGCTGAGCTGTTAATTTAGGTAACAAGAGCTTAATTCTACCTCCATCAGTACCCCTGTTAAACCAGGAGGGAATGATGAGCTGAAGTTTGTTGGAGGGGGTTTAACGATTCATCTGGCTCGATGCCTGCAGGACATGGGGTATTTGGTGAGAGGAATTAACAGCAGTGCTCAGCTAGTCGTGGAAGACTTGGCAGGATGAGACCTGCAGTGATGAGGAGTCACCTTAATAAGATAAGGATGGGTGTGAGGCTCCAGGCTGGACACACAAGTTATCCTTTGCATGTTTTCCCCACGGGGGAAAATGCTTTTAAAACCAACCCTGTGCCCCGGTGAGCGACAGTAGCAGAATGAAGAGGGGAGTTTTGAGGCAGGGAAACTGAGGCAGGGCACAGGGACTAATCCCTGGGGCATGTAAAAGGAGAAGGGTGTTTGGGCTGAGCCACCTGCAGCACAGGCTGCACTTGCTGAGATGCTCGAGGGCTGTTTGCCGAGACACCTAAAGCAACAGGCGGTTATGAAAAGTGGCCACAGCTTCCCCAGCCAGTTGGCAGCAGATTGGGATTCCTGTGGTGGGATTTCTCCAGTCTCTTGGGTGCAGATGAGACACGTTTCCAAGTTTTCTTCTGCAAACACGATGGCTCACGAGCCTCTTTTCTTCTTGCTCTTGCGAGTGAGGGATCTGTGGTCCCTGACTCCAAGAGCTCGTAATGACTGAGCGCTGGTGCAAAAGCAGATCCGGCTGATTCAGCTGGGATTCCTCCCCTGACTTCTGTGCCTTTTTTTTCCAGGCAGATTTAAGAGGGTTTAGGAGTGCTGTTGCAATCTCTTTTTGCCTCTAAAAGCAGAGTGCAAGAGCATAGGGCACTGCTGAGGTCCTGCTGCCTGTTCTCCCACACCCAAATTCATCATCGAAGTGACCGTGGAGGTAAAGCCAAAGTCACCTTAGAGCCTCAGATCCCCTCCTGTCCGGTTCCTAAGCTCACTTGAGGTTATTTCGCAGCTTGAGCTGGTGAGTTCACATAATAATCTCTTGACAAAAGGAGCTTGGGCCCCTCCTGAGCCCATCCCAAAGGCAACCAGGGTGGGATTAAAGGGGGTCTTTGCAAAGCAAAGGGGGAAACAGCTCTGCTGCTGCCAGTCCCTACCCTTGCTGGTTCTTTCCCTCTGGGATTTATCCCCTTGGGTGTGAACCCTGAGCCTGCATCCTCTTTGGTGGGAGGGCTCGCAGGAGCAGGCAGCCTCCTTGACTATTCCCCTGGCCAATGCACTTGCTTCCTTGCATCACCCCCGGAACGTTCAACAGCTGCTGCTTTTCAGTCCTGAAAGTGCTGGCACCGGCCACGGCCGAATTATCAAGGGCTTTGGGTATGAAAGGCACAGCGTGAAGGGAGCCAGTTCCCACTGAAGCAGCCAGCAAGGGATTGCAAACTGTCCCGGGATGCTCTCAGCGTGACACTTTTGTTTCGTGGTCATCCCTTCCTGCAAGGGAGGTGATGCTGGTGGCAGCCCTGAGCGTGCCTCAGTTTCCCCCGCCTTGAAAAAGCTGTAATTGCAAGCCAGCCCCAAATCTCCAGCAAAGAGGGGAAGAGAAGGAGGGAGGCAGAAATCACATGGCAAACAGAAAAAGGGATGGGGCAGGGAGCTGGGGAAGCAGGAGAGACAACCAGGACACTGGTCCCTGTCGCCTCTGGCTCACCCCCCCATTTCCCTTGGCTGCCGCTTCGCATTGTTGGAAGGGAATTCTTGGCCCGGGCTTGGAACCACAGGATGATGCTGGCAGGGCAGCCACCAGCCTCTGTGGGCATCCCAGTCACACCAGCACGCAGACATCGCTTCAGGGGACAGACACAGCCTGGGATATGTTTTTACCAGTTGTTTTTTATTCAGAGCCAGGCAGCCCTCACACACGACCCTGTGTTTTCCTCCTCCCATCTCAGCGTTCCATTCCTGGCTTCTAAGGGAGAAAGACAGGGGTAGGGGCAAGGAGGGGGAAACCAAACCGAACCCAAGGACCCTGTGAACAAACAAACCAAAGCCTAAAGCCCCAGGGGGAGGAGAGTGGTGGTGGGGTGTGGGACGGGTGCTCCCTGCCATCCTCCCTGCACTGGGTGGATCCGGATGTATTAGATCATTATGTGCATACCACAGGAACACTTGATGTCTGGGCAAGAGCAGCTTCTCCCCCTCACACACCCCCCTTCCCCCCTCCACCCCCACCCCAAAATAATAACAATCATTTCAAAAAAGAAAACCCACCCAACCAAAACAGTTGGAGCATCTGTCAGCTTCCCAGTGGTTCCCGTGAAAGGGAATGTAAGCAGAGGGTTTTGCAACAGTTGGTACCAGAAAGTGAAATCCTTTCAACGTTATCAGGTTAAAAAAAAAACCCAACTATTTCACTTCCCCATGCTCTGATTTAGATTGGTTTGGGGTTGGTGGGTTTTTTTCACACCACCCCCCCCCATTGCTGACCCTCTGCACGTGCTGTCTCATGTGCGTGGCTGGCATAGGGCTGTCCCAGAAGCAGCGATGCTGTGGCAGGAGGGAGGCTGGTGCTGCTTGTAACACAGCTCTGTCAGATCAAAGGCATCTCTCTCCCCTCATTTTGAGGGGGAAATGGATGGAGTTTGATTTAATTTTTTTTTCTTGAGATCAGAGGGAGCTGAGGATTGCTGCCAAGGAAAGAAGGGGTTGGGGTGGCTGAGCTGTGATGTTCATGCCTGGCTATAAAGCATGGGGTACAGAAGGGATGTTCAGGCGATCCTCTCAGGCTTGGGCTGGTGTCCTCTGCCCCCAGAGCAGTTAAAGAGCTGATTTTTTTTTTCCAGCTGTATTTACCAATTAGACAGAAACCCTGCCAAAATCTCCCAAGATACTGGTTGGAAATGGCAGGGGATGCACAGAAACCAATCCGTTTGCACTTCTGGGCTCACCAAACCTAACCCCATGGCTGCCTCATGTGTGATCACCATATCCTCAGCCTCGCTGCTGGGAAGGAAACCTCCGAGAAGGCAGTTTTCCCTCCTGGGTGGCTCAGCAAGCCAGAGCTTGTTTGCAAAGGCACAGGGAGGATGAGATGAGCGGGATTCAACTCGTTCTCAGCCACTTGTTGGCCAAAAGCGCTCAGTCAGCCTCTCCTGCGCCCTGGGGATCCTCTCATTTGCTCTTGGCCTCAGCTCCAAAGCTCCAAGCCAAGGCGGTGCAGGTGGATTGCTGCTCTCCCCAGAGCAGTCAAGGGTCCGTTTCTAAACCCAACCACCTCCTGCACGGTCCAGGAACGGGTATAAATAGACACCAGATGGTGGAACAAGTGAATTTGACCTTTTAATCTGCACTAAATAGCCTTTTGTTCAGTTTGCTTTCCTTCCATCATCTTCCCTTTCCTTCCATCACCTTCCCTTTCCTTCCATCATCTTCGCTTTCCTTCCATCTCCCAGTTCCTTCCATCACTTTGGCTTTCCTTCCATCATCGCTTTCCAGGTAGGAAGGGAAGGCAGATGGAGCTTTTCCAAGGCTCTCTGTTCCTGCTGCTGAGTTTCTTGGCTAAGATGCAAGCCTGAGGATGCAAGGGGTCAAGTGTCCCAGGGGATTTGCAGTAGGAACTGAGAGCTCACAGGTCACCACCACCACAACCACCAGGATGGAAAGAAGCCTGTAATGGGTTAGGAAAGACGGGGGCAGGATTTGCTCCCTTGGAAATGATGAATGATCCCATGATGTGCAGCTCCAGCCTAAGAGCATCCTTCTGGGTCTTCACACACGTAAACTGAGGGAAGCTTTGTGATCGTTTTTTGGGGTCAGAAGATTCCCAATGGATTTGGGGTAAACAGATTTCCTTCTTGGTCCCCTGGAGCACCCGCTGGTGGGGATCTCGCTGGGGTTTCTTGCCTTGGCGGTGACTTCCCTGTGACATTTGTTGCCTGTTTCACGCTGGGATGTGAGTCACGTCGTGGAGATCTGGCCAGTCTAAATAAACCAGGCCATGTAGTGCTCCCATCATCCTTGCTAGGGCCTGCCCTTGGATAACGAGCTGGGGATGGCTTGGGATACATCCCGCTGAAGCAAAACATCTGTTTACGCGGAGCTGCCAGCGACGGGAGAAAATGTGGCAGCATCGTTTCAAATAGCCACAGCTGCCCTGGGCCAGTGTGTCTGGCTCAGAGAGAGCTCATTGCTGTTAAGGGAAAGGGGAGGTTATCTCCCTAAACAGCTCCCCTCATTCACTAATCACCACCATGGATGAGCCAACCCCGCTCAGGAGACGTGTCTTTGGAGCGAAGGGAGAGTTTGCGCCGAGCCCTTCCAGTTCCATTAGGTAGCGGCGCTGAAGGGAGACCCTGGGGTGGAATCTGTCTGGGGAGGAGAGGAGCCACTTTCTCTTTCCCAATCCTACAGTTGTGTAATAGCTGCATTTTTTTGTCCTGACTGCTGGGCCTGGAGCTGGTGCCAAGCAGGAGAGGAATGTCGATGCTCCGATAAGATGTTTACATCAGCCTAAACATCGCCGGCGCGTTTGACATATTAAGTCATCTCTGCTTGTGTCCCCACACCCCCCCAGCCTCCCCTCCCCTGAGCCAGGGGATGCTACTGGACAAAGGCTCATCCATCAGAAAATGCTTCAGGCTTGGTTTGTTGCCGAGGATGTTGGGTTCAGACCTTGCCAACCAGCACGGGGTGGGGGTTTGACACCAGGTTTTGC
This sequence comes from Urocolius indicus, assembly GCA_013401255.1. Taxonomy (NCBI): domain Eukaryota; kingdom Metazoa; phylum Chordata; class Aves; order Coliiformes; family Coliidae; genus Urocolius; species Urocolius indicus. The sequence continues at coordinate 119,868 of WBNH01000536.1, forward strand.
AGCAGTGAGGTGATTCCTGCCCCGAGGCAGCCAGGGTTAATGCTTTGGGAATATGCAGGAGCACTCACTCAGGTTAATGAGGTGTTCTCAAAGGGTTTCTGGGTGCAAAGGGTTCATGGCAGGTGAAATGCAGTGGCTGGAGAAGGGGATGTAGGGGTTGCCCTGCTCACCCTTCCCGCTGGCACGAGGTGCAAAGCATCATGTGCAGAAGAGTGTGGGCAGCAGGGCGAGAGAGGTCTGAGGCCTCATCTGGAGTCCTGTGGCCAGTGCTGGGCTCCCCAGCTGCAGAGGGACAGGGAAGTGCTGCAGAGAGGCCAGTGCAGGGCCAGCAAGATGCTCAGGGGCCTGGAGCATCTTCCTGCTGAGGAAAGGCTGCGGGACCTGGGGCTGTTCAGCCTGGAGAAGACTGAGAGGGAAACTCATCAACACAAGTACCTAAAAGGGTGGGTGTCAGGAGGATGGGGTGACACTTGTTTCTGTAGTGTGCAGCAACAGGACAAGGGGTGATGGACATCAGCTGGAACACAAAAAGATCCCCTTAAACAGAAGGAGCAAGTCCTCTGGCACTGAGGTGAGGGAGCCCTGGTCCAGGCTGCCCAGGGAGGGTGTGGAGGCTCCTTCTCAGGAGGTTTCCAACCCCACCTGGACACGTTCCTGTACCCCCTGAGCCAGGGGAATCTGCTTTAGCAAGGAGTTGGGCTGGATGAACTCTGCAAGGCCCTTCCTACCCTCACCAATGTATGATTCTATGATCCTATGAAAAGGCAGCACTTAGTCCATCCATCCACCCATCCAGGCGGCTGCCTGAGTCAGTCTGGATGTGTCAGGCTTTCAAAAACGAGGTAGCTCTCTCCTCTCCTAACAAAACACAAACCAAGAGCTCTGCAGCAAAGGTTTTACCCTGCCTACCCTCTCTCTATCCCCACAGAACCACGTCCTGACCCTGATGTCCATGGCAGCTCACATCTACAAGCACCCCAGCCTGAAGAACTCCATCAGCTTGGTGGTGGTGAAGGTGCTGGTGGTGGGTGAGGAGGCAGAGGGCCCGGAGGTGTCGGACAACGGGGGGCTCACCCTGCGCAACTTCTGTAGCTGGCAGCAAAAGTTCAACCCCCCCAGCGACCGGCACCCGGAGCACTATGACACTGCCATCCTGCTGACCAGACAGGTCTGAAGGGGCTCCTGGGGATGCTCTGGGCTGGGAGGAGAGAGGAAAAGAGTCAAGGTGTCCTTGGGCAGAGAGGAGGGATCCCCTCAGCATGCAAAGAATGGAGTTTGCAGCAAAGCAGCAGAAGCAGTGGCTGCATTTAGGGTGCAGAGCACCAGTAGGTTAGCCCAGAGATGTCAGGGCTGCTGAAGGTGGGACCATTTCAGTCTGCTTTAACACCCCCGACCCCGGGCTCTGCTCCCAAACAGGACTTCTGTGGGCACCAAAGCTGTGACACGCTGGGAGTGGCAGATATCGGCACCATGTGCGACCGCAACAAAAGCTGCTCGGTGATCGAGGACGAGGGGCTGCAGGCAGCCTACACCCTGGCCCACGAACTGGGTAAGGCATCCTTTCCCCAGAGAGGTGGAGGCTGCTGCTTCAGCCCTCTGTGGGCAGCTCTGCTGTTGGGAGGGAGATGTAGCACAGCCCAGCACCAACATCCCCCTGGGTGGGTACCACACGCCAAGCACTGAGATGCTTCTGGCACAAGCTGCTTTGCACCAGCAAAGGCACTTAGAAGTGCTTGAGCTGCTGTAAATCAGTGCACTTGCCTGATGTGATGAGCTGAGGCATGGGGTGGGACCAAGCTCTTCTCCCCTTTGGTTTGCCACTCAGTTCACTTTTGAGCCCCTCACTACAAGAAAGACATTGAGGTGTGTGCGAGTGTTCTGTTACTTGCTTCTGGTTTCTCAAAGCAAATAGTTTTTGCAGCCATAGGCAGCAGAGCAGGGCCAGGGCTGGGAGGCTGCAGCTCATCAAAGTGCTCTGCTCCCCAGGCCACGTGCTCAGCATGCCCCACGATGACTCCAAGACCTGCGAACGGCTCTTCGGGCCCCTCGGAAAGCACCATATGATGGCCCCTCTCTTCATCCACCTGAACAAGAGCCAGCCCTGGTCTCCTTGCAGTGCCATGTACCTCACTGAGTTTCTGGATGGAGGTCATGGTAAGGAGCCTCATCACTCAGGACAGCTTTAGCCTTAAACTGCTCAGGAAGGGGTTTCTTTACACCTGAAGGGGTGTGTAGGGTGAATGGACCTGGGGGTGTTACTCAACAGCAGCTGAACAGGAGGCAGCAGCGTGCCCAGGAGGGCAAGAAGGCCAAGGGCATCCTGGCTTGGATCAGCAGTGGGGTGGCAGCAGGAGCAGGGCAGGGATTGTCCCCTGTGCTGGGCCCTGGGGAGGCTGCAGCTCCAGGGCTGTGTCAGTGCTGGGCCCCTCACTCACTGCCACAGGGACACTGAGGGGCTGCAGCGTGGCCAGAGCCGGGCACAGAGCTGGGGAA
>WBNH01000537.1:0-14528 GCA_013401255.1 Urocolius indicus
CCAAACCTCCCTTGGTGCAACTTTTATCTCTTGTTACTTGTTGAACAGTGATGGATCCAATCATAGTGCAAAATGTGCCTTCCAGGTATCCTTTTGTAATGACAGCTGCCTAATTTAAGGTAATTGGACTGAATAATCACCTTAAAAATTACTTTTGTTCAACGTTTAAGAGAATTCCTGTCTCCACTCATATATAACCCAAGTAAAAATGGGGGGTAAAGAGGGAGGAAGAAGCTTGGACTCTGATTTTGTGGGATTTGGGCTCGCAGTGGAGCTGGTGCAGCTGTCTGGAGGCTGAGGACCCCTCTGCCCAGGCTCTTGTTCTGCAGCTCTGTGCTGAGCAGACAGCAGCTTGTGCTGACAAGGAGCTGGCAAACGGAGGCTAATTACTCTTGCAAGCAGAACTGGCAGCTGCAAGATGCCAAAGCCCCAGAGGAGCACAGTTTGGGAGAGAGGAGGAGGATGGCAGCATAGCAAGGAGGGCTTAGTTGCTCTGGCATCAAGAAGTGCTCCTTTTGCAGAGGCTTTTTTGGGTTGTAAGTGGCATTTTGTCTCAGTCAAGATTGTGGCAAAGCAGTTTGTGCCCCGCTGTGCCAGGTGGCAGTGCTGGCAGCTCACTGGGCTGGGGATGGATGGGGAGCAGCAAGCAACTTGGTGAAATAATCTAAAGCAGACTTGAATTTGTGGATGGCAAAATGAACATGAGCCAGCAACCTGCCATCATGAGCAAAAGGCCAATGGCATCCTGAGGGCATCAAGAAGAGTGTGGGCAGCAGGTCAAGAGAGGTTCTCCTCCCTCTCTCCTCTGCCCTGGTGAGGCCTCATCTGGAGTCCTGTGTCCAGTTCTGGGGTCCTCAGCTCAAGAGAGACAGGGAACCACTGGAGAGAGGCCAGCACAGGGCTACCAAGATGATCAGGGGAGTGGAGTATCTGTCTGATGAGGAAAGGCTGCGGGACCTGAGGCTGTTGAGCCTGGAGAAGAGAAGGCTGAGAGGGGTCTTTATCAATGTTGGTAAATACCTAAAGGGTAGATATTGAGAGGATGGGGCCAGTCTTAGTTCTGTAGTGCCCAGTGACAGGGCAAGGGGTAACGGGCACAGGCTGGAACACGGGAAGTTCCACTGGCACAGGAGGAGAAACTCCCTTGGTGCTGAGGAGAGGGAGCCCTGGCCCAGGCTGCCCAGGGAGGGTGTGGAGGCTTCTTTTCGGGAGGTTTCCAAACCCACCTGGACATGTTCCTGTGCCCCCTGATGGAGGGGAACCTGCTTTAGCAGGGGATTGGGCTGGATGAGCTCTAGGATTCTGTAGATAAGTCTGCAGCCACTGGGCTGTGTGCTGCCAGGAGGGAAGGGGTCAGCATCTCTATTCTGGCTTGCTTGGGGCCAGGGAACATGGGAGCAGTGCTAATAGTCTCCCTGGATCAAGAGAATATTTAAGGGGGGGGTCAGGATCCATAAATGTTCTGTGGGGGCAAATGACATCGAGAAAGCAAGGTAGATTTGATCAGTTTACTGGGATGGCTTTTAACACAGCAACTTAAGCCACAGTCTTGTTGGGCACATGCTGAGACAGGGACAGTGGGCAACTCATGGCTGGGGTTTGTTGCTCCATGTCATCAGTAAAAGCTGAAAATTTGGGCAAAGCCAGACTGAGCAGACCAAGAGCAGACATGGCCTAAAGCCCAGATCAGTGCCCCGATGGCAGGGGGGTCCCTCACTGTTTGCTCAATTAAACCCCAGTTTTTGGTGCATGTTTTGGCTGGGAGCTGCTGGTAAAAGAAGTAAATGTCATTCAAGTCTGTTAATGGTTCTTTATTAAACAGAGACAAAAATAAATCAGGTGGGGTTTTTTAGAGGTACCTGCTAGCAAAAATCAGCAGCAAAATTTGTGAGTCCAGACATTTCTTGCAAGAGTTTTTGTGTCTTCTTAAATGAGTTCGACCCACATGCACAAAATAACCCCTGACCCCTCTGCACGACAGAATAGTATCAAACCTGGTGAGATCCTGAGTTGTAATTACAGTGCAGAGCCTAAAATTGGGGATATCCATGTTCTGTACATGCTACACATCATTAGCATTAGAATAAAATAGCATCCCTAGTCATTGACCCATGGCCTCCAAGGCAGGAATCGCATTATCCAGGCATAGCAGCCATTAAGGAGGGAAATAAGATGCTGTCTGTACTCCCCTGTGATTGCCATTAAACCCTTTCCTTTACAGGCAAAGTTCAGCTCAACAGAGCTGGGTGTGAGAACAGCCTTGTGACAACCCAGGGAGCAGGAAATACTGGGAAGCAGGGTGATTTTTAGGTTTATGATTGGGATTCTGATGGTTAGGGTTAGGAGCTGAGCTATGACAGTCAGAGGGGATCTGTGGGATGTCACAGGAGCTCACCACGATGGGTGTTGGAAGGTCCCTGCAGAGCTCATCCAGCCCAACCCCCTGCTAAAGCAGGTTCCCCTCCATCAGGGGACACAGGAATGTGTCCAAGAGAGTCTGGAAAAATGACAATTGTCTTCTACCAGCCACCCTCAAATATTATGGGCATCTGATTTAAGGGTTTCTACACTTTCAGGGGGGGTTAATTTGCCTGAAGTCTGATGCTCTCACCATCTACTCACTAAAAGATATTTTCTAGAGAAATAAATCATGGAATGGTTTGGGTTTGAAGAAACCTTTACAGGCCTGCAACAGGCAGAGACATCTGCAACAATATCAGGTTGCTCAGAGCCTCATCCAGCTTGACCTGGGATGTCTCTGGGGATGGGGCATTAATCTCCTCTGTGAGCAACCTGTGCCAGGGCCTCACTACCCTCGTGAAAGACGTCTTGTCTCTTGTCTGAAGTACAGGTGTTGCTGTGGTGTGGGGCACTGGCACCTGCCACGATGTGGTTAGAGCTTGGCTTGGCTTAAATCACATCCAGCTGAAAAGGCCTGGAGGCTTTGGGTGTACTCCTGGTGGCCCCACACCCTCCCAGGGGTATGGGAGGGTGTCCTCACATTGGGATTTAAAAAGCTGCTTTGTGGCTGCTCTGTCTGAGCAGCTTTGCTCTGCCTGGGCAGTGCCTGGGCTGTTGCAGGGGTTGTTTTTCAGTGAGGGATGTTCATGAGCTCACTTCAAAGTGTCACCTGCTATTTTCTTGTTATTTGTGTTGAAGGAATTACAGCCAGTTGCCCACATCCTGGAACCACAGAATCATAGAATCATCAAGGTTGGAAAAGCCCTTTAAGCTCAATGAGTCCAACTCCTCCTCTCATCCTGCCCAGCTCACCACTAACCCATGGCCCTCAGCACCTCAGCTCCACGGCTCTGCAATAGCTCCAGGGATGGGGACTCCCCCACCTCCCTGGGCAGCCTGGCACAGGGGCTGACAACCCTCTCAGGGAAAAAGTTCTTCCTCAGCTCCACTCTAAACCTTCCCTGCTGCAACTTCCTTTTGTCCTGTCGTTCATTACTGGAGAGAAGAGACCAACCCCCACCTCACTCCTGCCAGGGAGTTCAGAGAGTGCTCCTGTCTCCCCTCAGCCTCCTCTTCTCCAGGCTGAACACCCCCATTCCCTCAGCTGCTCCCCATCACACTTGTGCTCCAGCCCCTTCCCCAGCTCTGCTGCCCGGCTCTGGACACGCTCCAGGCCCTCAGTGTCCCCCTGGCAGTGAGGAGCCCGAAATTGAATGCAGTGTTTGAGGTTTGGCCTCACCAGAGGCCAGTACAAGTGAAGGATCAGTTGGAAAGGCTGTAAAAGCCATCAAAGTGGTTTAAGCTCCTCCATCAAGGGGTTGTGCATGGCTGGAGTACAGGGATGGGTCCTGCAAGCACCCTTCCAGCAGCCCTTTACACAGCAGGCTGCTCACACAGATGTCCCCTCCTCTGTCTCACCAGGCTCTTTGTCTTCTCTGGTCTTGTTTTCTGGGCTGTCTTTTCAACTTTAGTGCCTCTAGGGCTGGATGGGAGGCTTTCCATGCATGAGAGTGGTTGGCAGGGTTGGATACATGTGTTTTGTTTTAACAGATTGGGGCTGTAACAGCCCTTCAGAAGCTCTCAGCGGTCCTCCCCACTCCTGTGCCTCCTGCCATGACGTTGAAGTTGAGTCCCTAAGCGAGTCCCTGCTCCTGGAGCAGCTACAGACCACAATTCTGTCTGTGAAATGGCACATCACCAAGAATAACATTTGCTATATTAGAAAAGTCTCTGAGGCATCCAAAACATGCAACGATGCCAGGCTTGATGTACACCTTGGGGAACCTCGGTGGCCACCAGCTGTGGTGCCAGACGTGTTGTGGCATTGCCACTGCCACCCACTCTGCGGCTTTGCAGGGGGAACTGAAAGCAAAAGCAGGGGAGAGGCACCCTGGTAAGCTGCTGCTCAAATGCCTCTCCAGCAGAAAAATATGGGGGAGAGCTGAGAAAAAAAACCAGCACGGAAACAGTGCACGTGCTCGAGCTAAACCACAAACTGTGGTGCAGAGCTTTGCCTGGTGAGAGCAGACCCAGGCAAGAGTTTGGGCCATCAGGGATGTATCACAGATTCCCAGCATGGTGGGGATTGGAAGGGTCCTGCAGAGCTCATCCAGCCCAACCCCCTGCTAAAGCAGGTTCCCCTCCATCAGGGGGCACAGGAACGTGTCCAGGTGGGTTTGGAAACCTCCTGAGAAGGAGCCTACACGCTCTGGCCTCATCCTCTCAACACCCACCCTTTAGGTATTGATAAGTGTTGATAAATATGCTCTGTGGGAGCTGGGCTGCAGCAAAGAGGGTAAGATTTTGGCAGCCTTCCCCGGGAGATGCTCTTTCTGCCCTGCCATGTGCTCAGTGCACCAGACAGTTAAATTGCTTCCTACAACGTGCTCCCATGTGCTGGAGGCTACGGAGCAGCCCGGCTGCCAACAGCCCTCGGATAGTTGCCCGCTGAGTTGAAACCTCTTCCTGTGCCAACAACTTCACTGAATTCAAACAAATAATGTCACTGGGGCCGTGCATGGGAGGGAGGGGGATACGGAAGGAAACCCACAGCCTTTCTGCTTCCCCCATGGGGTACAGGACCTGGTGTCTGCAAGGGCTCTGGGCTTCATGGTGTCATAAGTAATGTTCTTGGTGCCTTGACTGGCATCACAGCAACCTAACCTGTCCTCTCTTCTTATTTAAAGGTAGCCCAAGGCCAAGAGGAGCAGTACTTCCCCTAGAGACACAGCTCTCCAGAGTGACCTGCTTCTGGTAAAAATAACTCCTTCCCATGTTCCCCAACGGGCAGGGAGTGGCTGGGGAGGGGGTCCCATCCTGAGACCATGTCTGGCCACGGCATGACTTGCTCTCCAGTCACCTCCAAGCACAGGCATCTTGCTCAGTATTGTTTTTTTTTCCTGTAAGTCACAGGATGAGTTTTTTTCCAAACATTATATCCCCTGAGATGGGTTTAAGGAGAACATGCCCCAAGATTTTTGGTGTCCTCCTTCATTTTAGGACTCTGCCACCCTTGTCCCATCACCATTGCCAAAAAAACTCTCATTTGAGCTTGCAGGCAGCCCTGACCAAGCAAGGACCAGCACAGCAGGGCTGTGCCTCTGCTGTGAAATATTTGCTGCTTGTGAAAGCAGCAGCTGCTGGAGCTCAGGGCTGTTAGAAGGCAGCAGAAAAACATCTGTGATGGAGGTGGTGGTGGCATGGACTTAGTGAGCATCCCCCGCCTGCCTGGGGTAGAAACCTCCAGAAACAGGAAACTCCAGCATCCTGTTTAGCAAGTTGGCAGCGGGGACAAAGCAAGGGAGGCCAAGGGACACCGGAGGCATGGAAGGGCTGGATGATGTGCCAGGCTCAGGGCAGGGGAAGGAGCTTGGCACGGCAGCTCCAGGCAGCATTGGGTTGCTTAGGGGGAGCCCCTCCTGATTTCCTTTGGCTTTGTTGCCACCACAGCATTTGCTGTAACAGCAAAAGGCAAAGTGCAGCTCAGCTGGAGTCCTGCTGCTGCAGGGTGTGCTCTAGAAAGTCCCAGTGTCCCCAAAGCATGGCTCATAGGGCAGCCCCAACTCTGGGACAGCACAGGAGCATCCTCACACCCCCATTCACACAGCTCAGCTCCACACACACAGCCCCAGCCCATCACCAGGGGAGTGTCAGGGCAGCAGCTCTCTGCCCGGTTGAATTGTTCACCCAGATGTGTGTGTGCCTGCAGCCCCCCGGAGCGTGTCTGGCCCACCCATGGCTAGCAACAACACTGCTAGCATTGCACAAGCACGCAAGCTGGTGGAGCAGCTGAAGATGGAGGCCAACATCGACAGGATAAAGGTATCATGGCTTGTTTGCTGGTGACACCAAGCTGGGTGGTTGCATGGACCTGCCTCAGGGCAGGAAGGCTCTTTAGAGGGCCCTGGCCAGGCTGGAGCAATGGGCTGAGAGCAATGGGATGAGGTTCAACAAGACCCATGACTGGGTCCTATACTTGAGCCACACCAACCCCAGGCAACGCTCCAGGCTGGGGCACAGGGACTGGAAAGCTGCTGGAGGGAAAAGGGCCTGGGGGGTCTTGGTGACAGCAGCTGAACATGAGCCAGTAGCGNCTTTTTCCCTGAGAGGGTTGTCAGACACTGTCCAGGCTGCCCAGGGAGGGTGTGGAGGCTCCTTCTTGGGAGGTTTCCAAACCCACCTGGACACGTTCCTGTGCCCCCTGATGGATGGGAACCTGCTTTAGCAGGGGGTTGAGCTGGATAAGTTCTAGGGGTCCCTTCCAACTCTCACCATTCTATGATCCTATGATCAAACTATGAAAGTACTGTTGTCCTAATGCCTCTTTCCTATGGAAAGCCCAATTGTGTTTCTTCTGTTCTGCCCAATTCTGCTCCTCCCCAGTGGAATTGCTGTTTCTGGGCAGTCAACAGCTCATCAGCTTGAAGCCTGAGATCCCAGAGGGTTTGTCTTCTCCGCTTAGGTGGATAGCAGATGATCACAGGCAGGGAGATGCTCTAGGGCTGACTGCTGTCTGCAGACGCATCTGGGTGCTTGCAAAGCAAAACCTCATGTCTCAGGGCCGGGGCGAGCTCCAGCAGCTTGGAAGCTGCTGCTGTGTCCTCAATAAATAGCCCAGTCGGTTGCTGCAGGCAGCAAACGTTGCTATAGCAGCTGTAGACATCCCTGCCGAGGGCCTGGGGGGAAAGCTGGCAGGGAGGCAGTGCCAGCTGAAGTCAATCCTTCCCTGCCATCAATCTGGGTGAAGGAAGCAAATGGGTGAAGGATGTGCAGGCTGCTCACAGGAGCACACACTGACAAGGCAAGCAGAGAGCCCAGAGGGGAAAGCTCAGCCCTGCTGGGATGTGCTCGCAGTTTATCCCTCAGGTCATTGCCCAGGGGATGATGTTGCAGACCCTGGGTCGGGGATCCCACCGGTGGGATCTCTTGGAGTGGGATGTCCCCAGCACAGTTTGTCCCTGACATGGGAGTTCCTTGTATTCCAGGTGTCAAAAGCAGCAGCAGACCTGATGGCATACTGTGAAGCTCACGCCAAGGAGGACCCCCTATTGACCCCCGTCCCGGCCTCAGAAAACCCTTTTAGAGAGAAGAAGTTCTTCTGTGTGATCCTGTAAACCCCTGGAGGAGCCTGACCAGCACTCAGGCCACCCTGAACACTGGTGTAGAGTTTTTAGGAACGGGGACGACCTGCTAGTCCGCAGAATTTAATCAAAAATCAGTAAAATATACGGCCTGGAAGCTACAGAGATGTGCATGTTTAAAGAACCTGGCCACTTTTGGGGGGATAAGATGATCTGCATTGCAAGGCAAAAGATCTGAAGCCTGTAGAGTTGCCTAGAAAGAAAAAAAAAAAAAAACAAAAAAAAGGAAAAAAAAAGAGAAAAAAACGAGGAAAAAAAAAAAGTAAAGAATAAATTTGTGTCACTTTTCTGCTCACACAAAATCGTTTGGTTGTTCCATATTTATAGCACCAGAGCTGTGCTGGGCAAAGTCACTTGCTAAGGGTGTGTATAACCTTCTTGGAATGATGTTGTTGGTTTCTTTCCAAAATATATGATGATTTTGCTTTAGTTGAAGTCGTGGAGATTCATAGCTGCAGGTTCCGTGCAGGTTCACCTTTTTTTTTGTGCTGTTACTCGGTGTCTGGTCTTGTGCTTTCTCATTTTGGGCAGCAGCAGCAGCAGCAGCAGAGCACGGGGCTGGAGCGGTGGTTTAGGGAGGGCTCTGGCAGCTCCTGCCTGCACCCCCACGTGCTGGCAGCTCTTTCTAAGCGAGCCCCACTTTACTCTTGTCCCATTTGGTACATGGTTCCCTTCGGCTCTGCGAGTAAAAGTGAGTCACGTGTCGTGGTTGGTGCTTCCCACTCCTGTGACGGCGTATCGGTGGTAGTGCATGAGAGTTAGCGCTCTGTTCATCCGCTCCAGCCTTTGCTTTTCTCTCCTTTGATGCCACGTGCTGCTGGGAGAAGCTGTAGGGAGGAAACCCAGGTGATTCTGGAAGTGAAGATGACTCTGGTGATGCCTTAGACGTGCCTGAAACACCTCCTGCCTCACAGGGCAGGTGCCGGTCCCTGGGCGGCGCAGGGTAGCTCAAAATCCAAACCATTGAAGTCGGCCACTTCTTTCTGGGTCTTTCCTCTTCTCCCACACCTCTGTGCCTCTGTCCTCTTTGCTTGGTCCGTGTCCTCCTCTTTCCTGCTCTTCCCGGCAGCATCTCTTGCCTTGGGGCTGGGCTGGGGTGTTGCCCCACCACGGGATGCTGCTGGGTGGCGGGATGCTCCTGCCCCTTCTCACCCCCACCAACTCTCCCGTTCCTGCTGCCGCCCACCATGATAGGCAGGGGCAGGAGAGCTGTGGGGAAAGAAGCCGTGGGACCAGCCCTTCACAGAGGTGCCCAATACTTTGTTTACACGCAGCCTGAGCTCCATTTCAGGCTGGGGAATCATTCCCAGGTCCAGTTCATCCACTCTCAGCGTTTCAGGGGACACACAGGCACCTATTTTGTCTCTGCCTCGGGTTAAAGCTTTTGCAGCCAGGGCTTCCCTCTCCGCTGCCAAACACCTCCCAGCTTTCCCCACTCACCTACACTCCTGGGAAACTTTGGGAATCATAACTTGGGGGAGTCTGTGTACAAAATTAGGTGGGTGCCACATAGGGCTTTTGGGAGTGACTGCTAAACTGTAGTTCTCAGTCAGGTACCGGCTTCAAAATCCCTGTGGCTTCAAAAGGACAACAGTCTTTGGGTACCTTTTCTTTGGGTACCTTTTCTTTAGGTACCCTTGAGCGAATCTTTCTAGCCCGTAACAAGTGCATTTTGGTTTTTTTCTACCTTTTCATACTCTTTTTCTAGTCTTCTACAGAGAAGACCAGGTGTTCTTACACTAGACTCAAAACTTTTGGCATCTGGGAACGTTTATACGACACGAGTATGTTGGGGTGGCCCCAGCCCTCCTGCAAGTGGCTTTCAGCCTCCCCTCACCTCCCTCTCCCCATCTTTTTACTCCAGCTCACATAGCGTTAGGGTGAAGGATGGATGAAGCTTGTTTGCTCTGCAGCCTGGTTTCACCCTTGGTGGTACAAGGCAGAGGTGTAAATACCCCAGCCTGGGTTTGTCTTTTCTTTTTAAGGCGGATTTACCGTCACAGAGAGTGAAGTGCAGCAGGGCTGACCCAGGGCTCACACCCCAACCCTTTTCAAATGCTGTCACAAAGTGGTTTGTAACAATTTTTTTAACGACTTGTGTATTTTACAACTGGAATTCTTAATAAATAAACGATGAAATGAAGCTGCATGAAGAGTAGGGACAGGGGGGTGGGGAGGGATGGATTTTGAATTAACCTAAACTACTCACTGAAGGTGTTTTACGTTGCTGGTCTTTATTTTATGTTGGTAGTGGTGTTGACATTGGTGTGCTGCCAGGTATTTCACCCCAGTATTTATATTTACACAGATAGGCCTTTGTTAGCCAAGTAGAGATTGCCTGCCAACATCATTTCCACCTCCCCCCTACACCCCCCTCCCCAACACAAATACCAGTCATCTCTCCATCCTGATGCTGTATTTCCAGCGTGGTATCCAATGACATTCAACTCTACCCCCAAGCTGTTCAAGAAAAAATATCTGGAGTACTGGAAAAGGACTTTCTCTTGGGTTTTGTTCTGCCAGGGTTGCTGCTGGCGGGGGTGAGTCTGTCCCTCCCTCCGGTGCCAACGGGTGCCAACCTGCCACTGCCAGGCTTGTGGGGAGGGGGCGGTTGGAGCCGACAGCCATCGTGGGGAGGGAGAGGAGCGTTGTGATGTGTTAGCGCATCCCCATCCTACGTGGTCTGTGTACTCGTTGGAAATAAAATTTTGGATTTGTTTCAAGCCTTTGGAGATGATGCTCTGTGTGTGTGTGTGTGTGTGTGCTGGCCTCTGGGAAGGTGAGGTCCCATCCTGGATGGGGCTGGGTCCCTTATCCTAGTGTGCTGAGAGAGTTTCCCTGTTGGGATGTTGGGTTTGGCAGGAGCTTTGGTGCCCATCAGTGAGGGAAAGCTGAAGCCTCTCAGGGTTTGAGCCTGCCCCAAGGAGGATCAGGCTTGTTCAGGGTGGGACATTGTTCATTGCTCAAAATCACTATCGCTCCGAAATTGAGAAGCAGCTGAAAGCTGTTTCGATGTCCATCCCTTCTGGCCTTCTCCCGCCCCTGGCAGTGAGTATGCTCTACCCGGTGCCATCACCAGTACACCCAGCACAGGATCTGGCCTGGGGTTCAGCCTGTAGCCCAGAGTAGGAATGGCCTCATTTGGGGCTGTGTTGGGGACACTGAGGGTTGGAGCCCTGTTCTTGCTACACTGAGAGGCCAGGGAAGGGGTGGTGGAGAGCAGGACAGCAGCCCAGCCCCGTACTCAGCTTGTGCCTGGGCTGCAGCAAAGCAAAGCATCTCTCATGTCCCATTCTCCTACCCACCTCACTTCCCCGTGCTTTCCAGAAACGCTCTGCTCCTACTACATTTCCAGCATCCTGAATTTTCACTCTGGTTTCACAGGGCCCTCACAGGCAAATGATTTCCCAGTGAAGCAGCTGGCTGTGGTTGTGAGGATGGATTTGTCTCCCTGTACTCGGTGCTGGTGAGGCCACACTTCGAATATCATGTTCAGTGTTGGGCCCCTCACTCGAAGAAAGACATTTAGAGGCTGGAGCATGTTCAGATGTGCACCAGAGCTGGGGAAGGGGCTGGAGCACCAGTGTGATGGGGAGCAGCTGAGGGAATGGGGGTGTTCAGCCTGGAGAAGAGGAGGCTGAGGGGAGACGTGAGCGCACTCTGCAACTCCCTGACAAGGAGGCTGTGGTGAGATCGGGGTTGGTCTCTTCTCCCAAGTAATGAATGACATGACAAGAGGAAACAGCCTCAAGTTGCAACAGGGAGATGAGGAGGAACTTTTCCCTGAGAGGGTTGTCAGCCCCTGTGCCAGGCTGCCCAGGGAGGTGGGGGAGTCCCCATCCCTGGAGCTATTGCAGAGCCGTGGGGCTGAGGTGCTGAGGGCCATGGGTTAGTGGTGGGCTGGGCAGGGTGAGGGGAGGGCTTGGACTCCAGGAGTTTAAAGGTCTTTTCCAATCAAAATTATTTTGTTATTCTATGGTTATCTTCAGGTCGTCTCAGGGGCCAGAAGCAAGGTGGTAGCATGGGTCCCATCGCTACTGAGCCCAGCACAGACACAGAGTTATTTCAGTTTGCCACACAGCTTAAGAGCACCTTGACAAACAGCAAATCCCCAGGAAGTGTGTCCTGACTTTTTCATACTGGTAGGCTTAACTCTCAGCTCCCCACTTCCTGTGGCCACTGAGCCAGCTAAAAAGAAAACCCATCAGTGTCACTGCAGAGGAGCAAGCCAACTGCCACTCCCATGACACCTCACCTGCTCACTGTGCCAAGCCAAGCAACGCTCAACTGATGCCATACCTCACTGGCTCTCCTCCATCTCCAACTCTTTGCTCTGTTTCATCCTCCCCTTCCTTCCCAGGCTTCGGCTCCGCAGCGGCACCACCGAGCCAGCAGCATCTGCTGAGCTGGGGGAGGTGTGGAACTCCTGGGAAAAGCGAAGGCAATTGGAAGGGAATTGCTCCCTGCATGCTGCACTGCTGCTCACCCCACACAGCCCCACACCAGTCCTTCATGGCTCAGTGATGAAAACAAACCCATTTGCAGTAATTCCATTTGTCAGATGCAGGTCTGCTGGATTTGCAGCACACAGAGGGAAGAGAAGGCTCCTAGGGATGGCTGTGCCCTGGGGGACTTGCAGCATGTTGCTGCAGGAGGGGTCAGACCCACCAGGGAAGGGGAAGATCCCCAAACCCAGGGTGAAACAGAATGGGATTAGGAAGGACAAGAACACACCTGAGGCTAACAAAGGCAGGAGAGTTGGAAGAAGAGTGGAGAGCCCCATCCTACTGCTGGCATGGAACCATGCTGGCGACAGGCTGTGTATTTGTTCCCCTACCCATAGACAGAGGCTTCACTGCCTCCATCACTGGTCAGCCTCACTGGGGTAGACATGTGATATTCATGTAGCTAACAGCATGTGCCCTCACTGGGACAGTCACCATCTCCTTGTAAATACACTAGAGTCTTGGTGCCTTTACTGCTCACTTGCATGTCACGGCTGGGGCACATGTTGGTGACACGCTGAAGCACTCATGGGCTCTGGCTGTGGAAGCTGAAGGAGGCAAAGCCATCAGCTCCTGCTCTCAGTAAAACCACCCTGGGAAGGAGATGCGAGAGATGCAGTGACCAGGAGGGAAATGGGAAGGGACACAGAAGCCTCCTGCAGTCGTTGTTCTCCCTCCACCCCAGCTCGGAGTGGCTGATCCTAACTGGGTGCTGACTGACATGCTGGGCAAAGACATTGATTGTTAAAGGAGTGCAGAATGGTGCAACATCTGTGTATAAATACAGCGTGGATGCTCGTGTCGGAGTTGTTGGATTTGTGGAGCTGCCCCCCCCGAGTCCCTGGGACTGCACAAACCTGACACAAATAATCAACATCACTCCCCACCCAGGTGCGATTATTGCAGCCCTGGGAACGACTCTGCTTGTCGGACACCTCTGAGCCCCGTCTGGAGGGGAGGGGTAGTTAGCAGTGGCAGCCCCCTGCCTCGCATGCCTCGGCTTTGGGAGGCGCCGTGGGCTTCAATCAGGTCCGACCTCCTGCTGCTCCCCGGACACGACTGCGCTGCGGGTCTCAATCAGGTCGGCTCGCCCTGCACCACCACCACCACCTGCGTCAACCCCTCCCCTGCTCTGGGCTGTGTCACCGCGGCGGCTTCGTGTCCGGAATCCGAGGGGTGCTGGGACCGGTTACCAGCCTCGGACTGGTCCCAGTATCCGCTCTTGCCTTCAACTAGTCCCAGTCTCTCCCCTAACGGTGTGGGCGCTGCCACCGCGTCCGGGCTCTGGACGGACACTCATCTTCTCCTCCCCACAACACCCAGATTCCCCCTCCGCCACCGCCGAGGGAGGAGCCAGGCGTCCGGCGGCTGCACCTAAGGGGCTTTTTGGAACGGGTGGAGGACTAGCGGACGTGATTGAGAACCACAGCGGCGGTAGCGTCCGGGGAGCAGCGGAGCGCGGACCTGATTGAAGCCAGCCGCCCGCCCGGGCAGCGCCCGCGGGAGTTGGGGAGCGAGAGGAGGGGCTGCGGCGGGCGCGGGCGGGACGAGGCGGGGGCTGGGCCTGAATGAAGGGGGCGGCAAGTCCGAAACCGAGCTCGGGGCGAGGGGAAAGCGGGTGTCACGGTCCTGTTGGGAGTGAGCTCGGAAATCTGCTGGGTCCCACGTGAAGAGATTTTGGGGGGGACAACGCTTTTGCTTCTGTGCAAAGATGCTTTGTGTCTACTGAGGCGAAAAGGCCGCGGTCCGTGCCCGCTGCCACGGACGCTCTGAGATAATGAGGCGAGAGACAAGGGCGGAACAGCTAATTAGGATGGTTGAGGCTAATTTGCATATCTTGCCAAACTTGGCGGGAAAACACGAGGTTGACGTAGGAGCAGAGCCAAGCGCTGCCCCCCCCCCCAGCTCTGCCCACTCCCCTCATTGCTGCCCCAGCTCCCCTTATTGCTGCCCACTCCCCGCAGCTCCCCTCATTGCTGCCCCCTCCCCTCATTGCTGCCCCCTCCCCTCATTGCTGCCCCCTCCCCTCATTGCTGCCCCCTCCCCTCATTGCTGCCCCCTCCCCTCATTGCTGCCCCCTCCCCTCATTGCTGCCCCCTCCCCTCATTGCTGCCCCCTCCCCTCATTGCTGCCCCCTCCCCTCATTGCTGCCCCCTCCCCTCATTGCTGCCCCCTCCCCTCATTGCTGCCCCCTCCCCTCATTGCTGCCCCCTCCCCTCATTGCTGCCCCCTCCCCTCATTGCTGCCCCCTCCCCTCATTGCTGCCCCCTCCCCTCATTGCTGCCCCCTCCCCTCATTGCTGCCCCCTCCCCTCATTGCTGCCCCCCCCCCTCATTGCTGCCCGCTCCCCTCCGTGCTAGTCCCCCAGCTCCTCTCACTGCTGCCCGCTCCTCTCATTGCTGCCCACTCCCCGCAGCTCCCC
>WBNH01000537.1:14722-37872 GCA_013401255.1 Urocolius indicus
AGCCCCGCGCTGTCCCATCCCCGCCTCCGTGTCACTAGCGCCGCGCGTCGCGTGGCGTCGCTTCCCCTCCCGGCAGCCCCTTATGCGCGCTGTGATTGGCGGCGGGGGCTGCCGCTCTGTGCGCGCGGGCCAATGGGCGCGCGGTGCGCGGCGCTGGGGGCGGGGCTTTGCTTCCCGGGCGGCGCGGCCTGAGCGCGGCGAGCGGCGCGGCTGGCTCCGGCCCGGCCCGTCCCGTCCCGTCCCGGTGCTCACGCAGCCCCGCGCGCGCACCGCACCGCAGCGCACCGCAGCCATGTTCCGCCGCAAGCTCTCGGCGCTCGACTACCACAACCCGGCCGGCTTCAACTGCAGGGGTGAGGGGCCGCGCGGGGCTTCCTTCTCTTTGCCTTTGCCCCGCACGTGTCCGTGTCCGTGTCCGTGTCCGTGTCCGTGTCCGTGTCCGTGCCCGTGCCCGTGCCCGTGCCCGTGCGCGCTCGCGCGTCCCGCTGCCGCAGCCTCGGCGCTCCGGAGGCACCTTCCCCTCGTCCCGGCGTGCGGGAGCCCCCGAAGCGTTGCGCGGGGCTGTGCCGCGGGGCTCCGAAGCTCAGCGGGATGGAGGCGAAGCTGCACGTTCGGGGTGGGGGGGGTGGGGGGGTGGAAAGCGGCCCCTTGCTTCCCTGCCCCGGGCACTGCGGCGGGTGTGCGCGGCTCGCTGGCTCTCGGCGGCTCCCGGAGTGCTGTTGGTCTGGGAAGAGCAGAAGTGCCTTCCGGGGGTGGAACGGTGTGCCTGCAGTTGCCGGCCTCGTCCCACGAAGGGACTTGGTTCGGGCAGTGCGAGGGATTGGGGAGGGGGGGATGGATAATGATATGGCACAGAAACCCCGCCTCAGCCATCGCATTAACTTACCTTTGGCCCTGGCACTCGCTGTGTCCTGCACACAGAGCAAGGCTGAGGCCCTGTGCTGTCCACAGCAATCTAGTGATGTGATCACAGCCTGTTTTCTCTTTCACCTGTCCATAGCAGTACTTTGACGGGTGTTTTTCTTGCAATGCTTAACTTTTTTCCTTCCTTGAAAGAGCCCTATAACAAATACAGGTATCCAGTGTGGCCAGCTACGAGCTTCAGGTCATGCTTTGAGTTGGTTGTTTCTGGCAGACTTGCTTCTCTTTGCAGGGCTATTGTCTCATGGCATCTTCTTCTGTTGTGGTTTTTAGATTCCTTATAGGTAACATTCCCTTTTTGCTTAAAGGTTTGTTTTGTCAGTGTAGAAGCTTTAAAAGGTCTTCCTGAAAGCTTTCCTTTGCATGTGCTGTCACCAAGTAGCTTTTTCTTATACGACTCTTGCTGGGAGTAGGGCACTTACATTGCTTAGAGGACACTTTTGAGAAGCAAATATACGGCCTCAGGTTTCACCAGAGGAGGTTTAGTTTGGGGACTAGGAAGAAAACAGCTTCTCTCAAAGAGCTATCAGGCCCAGAGAGGTGGTAGAGGGATGAGAGAGCTGTGGGGCTGAGGGACGTGGGGTAGTGGTGGCTGTGGCAGTGCTGGAGAATGGTTGGATTCCATGAGCTTAAAGGTCTTTTCCAACCTAGACCATTCTGGGATTCTTGTCACTGATGGGCAAAAATGATGTTGCTTACCCTCACTCTAAGATAAGGAGGAGATTAAATTCATTAACTTGAGATATTAGGTCTCATGCAAGGCCTGAATACTACAGGTGGCTTTTGAGGGGCTGGTGTTCCCCCAGAGCTGTGATCTGCTGTGTCCAGAAGTGAGTTCTGTGCCTGAAGAGCAGCTGCAGTCTGGTTGCTTTGGTCACTGTGAGTATCTTTGCTGGGACCATAGTGTTTGTATGGTGGAATTGCAGCTCCCAGATAATGAGATGTTGAGTCAACAGTGCAGGAGGACAGTGTCTTTGCCCAGTCACGAGGTGTGTGTGCTCTTCTTTGGAAGAGACACGGGGTTGCTACTACATGTAACATGTTTGTCCAGGCAACAGGGTTAAGAACTGAACGTCTCTGTCATTTTTCCTTGTTTGCTTCATAACTCTATTCCCAATAACAACAATTAGTTGGTTGGTTGGTTGGTTCCAAAAGGCCATGGTCAGTCAGCCGTGGCCAATTCAAAGTGACTTGAGAAATGAAAAGCACTCAGCCTGGAGTTTTGGTTGGAGCTTCTCCTGGAACCAGTGATTTCAGTGTCAGATATCTCTTCTGCTTTTTTAAAGTGATAATATATGAAAGCACTCAGAGGCACCAATGTTTGTTTGTATGAGTTGGATCAAAGCTTCAAGGGCTTGTTTTTGCTCTCAGGGTATCATTTCATTCTTGTTTTGTTTTCTGCTCCCAACAGATGAGACCGAGTTCAGGAATTTTATTGTCTGGCTGGAAGACCAGAAAATCAGACACTACAAGATAGAAGACCGAGGGAATTTAAGAAACATACACAGTGATGACTGGCCCAAATCCTTTGAAAAGGTATTTCATTGTTTCAAACCCGGATTGATGTAAATGGTGATGCAAATGACGATCAGCGGCTGCTCTGGCTGTTGACTGTAGATGGAGTCCCTCTGAACGTTTGTCCGCTCTCTGAACTTTGACGTTTCTGGGCATGTAAGTTTATTATTGAAGTCAAACTGCAGGGTTTATTAAGCTGATAAAACTTTTTGTACCTCATTTTCACTCAGCTGTGTTTTGCAATAGGTCAGACATCCACCCTAATCTGGGTTGGTTTTTTTTGCCTGATTTCGTTCAGCCCTTGAAGTAGAAAGAATCTTGACCACAAATAACAGCTTTTCTTTCTGCAGTAATGATCCTTATATACAAAAAGGAAAATGGATTGGGCTAATGTACTCCTAGGCTTTGCAGGCATGTGGGAGAAAGCCAGTGCAGCTCTTCTCTCTACCTCCTGTTATTCCAGAGAGCTGATTTTTCCACTGCAAGTGCAAAGCATGGCAAGCAGCCATTGTTTGCGAGGGATCTCATGAGCTGTTTGAGTCACCGTAGGGCTGTTGAGCTTTCCCTCTTGGTTCCCGTTTCCTTTCTTTTCCACACAGCCCTGAGAGGAGCTGAAAATGCTCCGTGATGCTCAGTGCTCATTCATCTCACTTTTTCTCTCTGCCCTTGGAACCCTTTGCCTTCCTCACTGCCCAGGAGGATTGGAGTTGCAGGGGGGAGCCTAAAACATTCTAATATCTCACATCTAATTGTATATGCTGTTAGAATGAGTGGCTGCTGGTGCTCTTGTGGTGTCAGTGGTATCTTTCTTGGCTTGGCCAGGCTGCCCCCAGCCCTCAGTGCCCTTTCACTCCACGCTGCTGCTGCTGAGCAGAGGCTGTGTGGCACTTCCCTCCAGCAAAGGGGCACAGCAGCGTGTCACTGTGTCCTGGGCTTTGGGAGTCTTGGCAGCAGGTTGGGCTCAGTCTTGCATTTTGGCTGCAGAAGTGCAGAGACAGTGTCCCAGTCACATTTTGTCCTCTCGTGTTGTACACAATCCCAAAGAAAGGGAACTTTAACTTCAGCTGCCCCTAAGAATCCTCTGATACCAGTGAAAGCCTTAGGTAGCACTGTTCCTCCTTCCTGCTTTGGGTGGGAAGTTTTTTGCTGTTATTTTTCCTCTGTGCTTCCCCTTTCCCTTGCCTTCACTCACTGTATAAAATGGACAGAGAATAAAGGGGTGTTTTGGGTTCTCTGGATGCAGTCTAATAGTAAAATAACACGAATAACACTGATTTAAAAGCAGGTGCCATTGCTAAGTGGCAGATCTGAGTTAGTGGTGGGTTGAAGCTCTCTGAAATGCCTCAAATGGACCAGACACCACAGCAGAATGTTTCAAAGTGATGCTTCTCTTTAATTGCTGTCATTAACCACTGTAAGATCCCTGAGAAAGTTGCTGTTTACAGAACAGTTTAGTGCTCCTAGCAAACTCATACAAGTCAGTTACATCTACTTGTTTTCTTCTCTTTCTGTTCCCCAGTACATGAAAGATGTAAACTGTCCTTTCAAAATCCAAGAGCGACAAGAAACGGTGGACTGGCTTCTTGGTTTGGCAGTCAGGCTGGAATATGGAGATAATGGTATGAGTGCACTCAATTACTGGTTCTACATGGCAGGGAAATGTGGATTTGATTTGATTTCATGACTCTTGTCCCATTCGGACAATGTCAAAAGCATATATTGTTCTCTTAAAGAAGTAAGATCACAGTTTCATCCACTTGATTTTGCATGCAAGTCACAGCACCCAGCATGGTGAGGGTGAGAAGGGGCCTGCAGAGCTCATCCAGCCCAACCCCAACCTGCTAAAGCAGGTTCCCCTCCATCAGGGGGCACAGGAACGTGTCCAGGCAGGTTTGGAAACCTCCTGAGAAAGAGCCTCCACATCATGCCTGGGCAGCCTGGGCCAGGGCTCCCTCACCATAACAACAAACAAGTTTCTCCTTGTGTTTCAGTGGCACTTCTTGTGTTCCAGCTTATGCCAATTACCCTTTTTCCTGTCACTGGCCACCACAGAAAAAAAACTGCTGCCCCATCCTCTTGGTATCCATCCTTTAAATGTTGATGAGATCCCCCCCTGAGTTTTCTCCAGGCTGAACAGCCCCAGGTCCTACAGCCTTTCCTCATCAGAGAGGTGTTCCATTCCCCTGATCATCTTGGTGGCCCTGCACTGGCCTCTCCCCAGCAGTTCCCTGTCTCTCTTGAATTGGACACAGGATTCCAGATGAGGCCTCACCAGGGCACAGTAGAGGGGGAGCAGAACCTCCCTCGACCTGCTGCCCACACTCTTCTTGATGTCCCCCAGGATGCCATTGGCCTTCTTGGCCACAAGCCCAAATTGCTGGCTTATGTTTATTTGCTGCCTACCAGCACTCCCAGGTCTCTCTCTGCAGAGCTGCTCTCCAGCAGGTCAGTCCCCAGCCTGTCCTGGTGCATGGGGTTGTTCCTCCCCATGCAGGACTCTGCACTTGCCCTTGTTGAACTTCATGAGGTTCCTCTCTGCCCAACTCTCAAGCCGGTCGAGATCCTGCTGAATGGCAGCACAGCCTCTGGGGAATCAGCCAGTGCTCCCAGTTTGGTGCCATCAGGGAACTTGCTGAGGGTACACTCTGTCCCCTCATCCAGGTCATTGATGAAGATGTTGAACAAGACTGGCCCCAGATGTGAGCTGTTTCTCCTCTGCTCCCTTGGGACTGTGCAGCAACATACTTGCATTTATTATGTTATTTCTGGGTATAGCAAAACCCATTGTATATATTTATATTCCTCTCCCTCCCTTGGGTCTGCCTTTATGAGAACTTATTCTGAAGTGCATTAAATGCATTTTCTTTAGTACTACATTTATTTGAATAAGTTATTCTTGGACCCTGAGTTTCCAGGGAGTAGGTCTGGAACCCTTGGGAACTAGGGCAAGGTTATGAAAAAGCTGAGTTAGTTCTCAGCAGTCAGCAGGAATTTCATTTCTTTATGGTGAGAGTGTAGATAAGAAATGTAATTACTGGTTGCAAACATAGTAATGGCCAAAGTACTGTTTTGCCTTTAATTCCTGAAGGGCTGAGCTCTGCCAAAGACAGAGGTGGGATATAAATACCCACAGTCTGTAGAGCTGGTGCTCAGTCCCTCATGGTGGAGGGTTATGTGAAGATGGAGGAGCCTCAGAAGGCTTGAAGAACTCCTAAGTGGGTTGTAGATGAACACTGCAGTCTGTAAAACAGAGCCCTCGCTGAAAGTGTTCCACTTGCTGCTCAGAACTGATGTCAGTATGTCGTTCTGGAGCCTTCCCTGCGCTGCTGATTGAGGCAGAGGGCCAGGGCTGGATGAACTGATGGGTTTTAAAAGTGATAGAACTGCAAGGTGCAGCTTGTTCAGCCTTCTGGGATGAGGATTATAGGAAGAGCCTTAGTCAAGAGCATGATGCCCTACATTTGTGTGGAGTGTTCTCTGATAGCACATAAACTCTCTGCAGATGGGAGCTCTTAGGCGAGCTCACTAGAACGGCAGCCTAAGCTCCAGAATATCAGTGCATAAACCCAGAAGGCTCTTGGGATAGTCACTACACCCCCAAAATACAGCTATTGCAAGCTACAGCTTGGCTCTGAACCCTTTGTCATTATCTCTAATGGTTTTCCTGTTTGCTTCTTAATTTAACAGCTGATAAGTACAAGGATTCTACCCCTGATGGTGCTAAAAACACTGACAACATGGCAAAGAATGCAGAACCACTGATTAACTTGGATGGTAAGTGGGCAGCAACCTCTGTACAGCTGCATCACATGTGGCCTGGGCCTCAGGTGTTAAGTTACAGCACTGGAACACTTATAACTTTTTTAAGCCCTGTTTAAAGCTTTAGGAATGCAGAATGTGTGTGTTCTTTTCCTGCTGGCTCAAACTGCCTCTCGGTGAACAGTCTTTTTGCACTTGGCTGCATTCCTGCTAAAGGGAAGAGGAAGTGCTCCCTGTGAATCCCAGGTGTCTGAATGCACACCGGTGCAGAGCTTTTCCTGTTGGGGGGAAAAAGGGGAAGGGCAGAGGGGAGAATCTTTCCCAGCAGAACGAAGTGCCCAGAGCCTTGGTTGGATACGAGCTGAGAAGGCTCTTGTAGGGCAACAAGGAAACAGATGGAGGGTGTTTACCTTGCCAGCTTTGCAGATTACTCTCTAAAACATGAGTACTTATGGGGGGATAGGGTGAAATAGCAAAGTAGATTTGACTAGAGACTCTAACATGTCTTTTGTTAACAAAACAGGTGGAGGAAACACGATGGTAGACTGTTTACTTCAATACTGTAACGTATTACAGTTGGCTTGGTCTTCCCCAACTGTACCTCTTATTCAATACACAGTCACAGTTGTGGAAATGCTGGAAAATAACTACTAAAATTAACCCTAAATCCCCAAGTCTCCTCCTATTGCTCCTTCTACAAAAAGGCAGCTAAGGAATTGCTCTCACCCTCACCCAGCAGGCACAGTTCTGCTCTGGAGACAGACACGTGAAAGAGAACACCTTCATACTTTGTTGTCAAAGGCTTAATGCAGGTTTCCTGTGTGGCAGGACACTGGGCATTTAAAATGATGTTGTATGGTGTTTTGCAATATGGTCACAAAACCCAGCACACACTTTGGTTGCTTTGTAGCCTTACCCTTCCTTGAGAGTAGACTCAAGCTGTGGAGTCAGGAAGCCCATTCTGTTTTTTGGAGCCGGTTAAATTAGCATCTATTCTTTTTTTTACTGATTATTTTTACAGTGAATAATCCTGACTTCAAGGCTGGAGTGATGGCTTTAGCAAATCTGCTTCAGATTCAGCGACATGATGATTACTTGGTGATGCTTAAGGTGAGTTTCACAGCTTCCAGACCTCCTTCCTTCCTTTTGCCCGGTGGCTGGTGTGTGTATAATGGCTTGTGGTGCAGAGTTACTGATAACTATGATTTTTTTAGGCACAAATAGAAAGCAAAACTCATCATAGATGGACCTTTTCAAGCAGCTAAGAACATAAAATATAATTAATGCAGGTATAATTATCTTTGTAGGGATAATTACCAGTTGTAGCTGAGTTCTGGGATTTCCAGCACTGAGAACTGTTGTTCAGAATGTGAAGTGCTCTAGGTTGGCTTTCTGTGGTTTCAGAGAACCTCAGAAACATTGAGCAATGCACCCAAAGGAGGAGATTGTATTCCAGTGCTACAAACCCAGAGAAACTTGAAAACACAGAGGCTAAGTGAGGCAAAAGATGTTTTAAACAACTAACATCCCAGGGAAGAGCCACAGTTAAAAGCTTCCTTCTCCTCCTTTTGGTCCTGTGAACCATTTACTCCTTGGCATGAGTGAAGACAGTTTAATTTAGTCTTGACAGCTAATCATGGCTTTTCAGTGCAGTCAGTAGGCTAATTAAGTTTTGAAAGCATCTTTTCTAATGACACTGAGAAAATTTGTGACTTCCTGGTGGAACCTCCTTAGCTACCTGTAAACTTTGGAGGGAACCTGGGCTCTGTTTTTGCAGTACTGCGTTTACTGAGATGGCAGCAGTCTTGAGTTCCTACTTGATTATGACATAGTGTGGAAATAAGTTTAGGGTTTTCTTTTTGGCACCAAACTAAACTCATTTCACTGGAAAACCAGTAAGGTCCATTCTTTGCAGTAGCTGTGATATGAAGTGCCACGGCCATTGAAGTTTATATGGTGTGTGTGTAAGTCTGTAACAGCTGTAGGTGAACAGCATCAACATGCTGGCCTGGTTTCTTAATGATATGAGGTCCTACAGTTATCCCATCAACCACTTTCTCATTCTCTACAGTGTAGTATCCCGCTTTGCCTTCCCAAAATGGCCTTTGAACCCTCTATCAATCTTTACAGAGTGATGGAGAACTGTTACATCAACCCCAAAATCCCATAAAAATCAGTGAAAGGGGATTTCAGGTAGAGAGAAGAGACTCTGTGAATGATGTTGAGGATCTGCAGTGTGAGCTCAGCCTGTATTAGACAGGGTTCCTTCAGGTCCTCTTACAGGATTGTCTCGAGGCTGGCAAACTCTAGCTGGGTTCGTTACATTTGGTGCTAGCAGCTCAAAGAGACAGCAGGGTGTGTGAATGTATTTACAGTGCTGTCACTGTTTCTGTGTCTCTAGTCTCACTTTTTTTTAGACAGAAGTGGGTGCACAAAGCCACCAGCCTGAATTTTCTTGCTTTTATTTACAATGAGAAGAGATTTGATGGCAATTGGTGTTCCATGAACACTTTTCAGAGTTTGATGGCATTAGAATGAGGGAAGGCAAAAGAGTGCAGGCATTCCATAGTCATCTGGCCAGACCTTGGCCAGAGTGAGCAGAGAGATATTTGGAGCCTCACTTTATTAATTAAAACCTGGCAGGTTGGTGAGAGAAAGCATCTGTGTAACAGTTGGATATCCTTTTTCTAATGCAAAAGGCACTCAAAATGCTTTCTCATACAAGGTCTGGTTTCACTGATGGAATTTAAAGTCATCAAATCTCTCTTGTCCAGGCTTCTCCCTTCGGTTAGAGAGATTTCTAGAAGTATTCACTGGCAACTCTTTAGTATCATTTCAACTTTAATCATGACTCAAACCGGGAGAAATCTTGGGGAAGAGGCACGAAGCAGTAAGACTGCTGCTGTCATGTTTGGCTGCTCATCAGGGAATGTCTGAGGAATGTGTTTGACAGATCCAGTTTGTTCTGGTGGAAGTCTGCCTGCCTGATATTCCTGCAGTTATTTTTGGAGGCATTTACAGCTGCAGGTACCAGTAACTGATAGCTCTGATACGATTTCATGCTATGTACTGGAGCCAGTAAAAACAGATGAGCAGCAGGACTGTTAAAATCAAGGCTGTTCTTCCTGTGTCTAAAAATAATTCCTTTCTACTCTTAGTCTTGTTAAAACCTGGGTGGGTAGCCTTGCTCCAGGTTTCTCTGCATGTGGAAGATGGTTCAGCACCTACTACAAGGTGGTGACAGCAGGGTTTCCTTCCTGGAGAAGCTGTATTGCTGCAGTGTTAAAGGTGTGCCATCTCAGAAAAACAAAATGGTGCTGCTGCTTTGGAATTGCAGTCAGCTTGTTCTGGAATCAGAGCCATGGAGATTGGAAAAGACCTTTAAGATGATGAAGTCCAACCATTCCCCCAGCACAGCCAAGTCCACTGCTACTCCATGACCCTCAGCCCCCAGCTCCATGGCTTTGGAGTACCTCCAGGAGTAGGGACTCCACCTCCTCCCTGAGCAGCCTGGGCCAGGGCTTGACAACACTTTTGGGGAAGAAATTTTCCCTCATCTCCAATCTAGACCTTCTCTGGTGCAACTTGAGGCTATTCCCTCTCATCCTGTCACTTGTAGCTTGGGAGCAGAGACTGACAGCCCCCCTTCGTGGTCACAACCTCCTGTCAGGGAGTTGCAGGGAGCCAAAAGGAGTCCCCTCAGCCTCTTTTTCTCCAAGCTAAAAGTCACAAGCTAGAACTCTGCCATTTTTGGCCCAGTAGTGGCTGAAATCAATAATGTAATGCCCTTTTCTCTTCTGGTTATGCTGCCTTCCTGCAGCTGAAGAGCCTACACCTGCATAAGGCACTACTTGCAGAGACTAATGCTAGGTCAAAAGGTTTAAGGCCTGATGAAGTTTTGCAAAAGGTCTTCCACAGAACTCTGGGTTAGAGATGATAACCTTTTCCCTTGGAATAGCTGGGAAATGAATTGCTGTCCCCTTTCAACGTGTTTTGTTTCCTAGGCAATTCGTATTTTGGTCCAGGAGCGCCTGACGCAGGACGCCATAGCCAAGGCCACTCAGTCCAAGGAGGTTGGTATTTACCCTGCATGAGCCTCATGGCAGTTGTTCCATGTCAGGTAGAAATGTGAGATGTGAATATCTGCCACCTCAGGCAAATTGGTTTAAATCTGTTTAAACGTTTCACTTGGGAGGGTGGTGGAAACTTGATTTGTCTTTCCCATCCTGAGTCTGGAAGACACAGAGGATTATGGAGAGCTTACAAAGCTCTTTTTGTTGGAAACAAATCTGTGCACCTGTATGATGTGTCCTATAAACAGCTGTTCCCCTGAGTTATTTGCTCAAGGATTACCTTCCTTGTGCAGCTCAGGAAGCCCATGGTATGAGAAGAGATGTAGGGCCTGGCTCTGCCTTGGAATGAGTAGCATTGAAACAGTCCTTGAGTGGAGTGTTTTGCTTTGTACATACACCTCATCCGTGTTTGAGGAATGAGGTGTTGCACATCCAACTCCTCGCTTCCCCAAAAAGAGGTGGCAAAGGAAAGTTCTCCACTTCAACCTCAGATTTTGTACAATTCTTTTCAAACCACGAGCTGTCTGTTCGTGAGATGTTCCAGGGAGTGACTGGTGTTTCACACTGCCATTTATTAAACATCCCAGCTCCTCTCTTTGGTGTTTGGCACAGCAGCAGCTGCTGGCCCTGGCTTTTGGGCAGCAGCCTCTCTTACCCTCCAGGTGTTTGTTTGGAAGTGTCTGTGCTGAAGCAACTGTAGCTGCTCAAAGAGCACAAGTCCCTTCATCTTTTCTGGCAGCTGCTCTGAAAAGACAATGCTTTATTTATTGCCACAACACTGGCAGCTGCAGGTGCTCTTGAGTAGCAGCACAGCCATCACCAGAAGTGTTGGAACAGTAAATCAAAGTTTTGGTCTTGTGTATCCATAAAACCATTAAAAAGCAGGAAAATATGAAAGCAGCTGAGACTGCTGGATTCAATTTAGGTTCTGTAACATTTATATGAAGCTACTTTTAGTTGGTGGTTTATGTAGCTGCACAGCTGAAATGCAGGAATCAGGATGGGATTGTCTGTCTGTCTGGCAGCACTGACTTCTTCCAGGAACAATGAGTTTGTTTCCTGACAATGACTTGTCCATGTTTGATAGGTCTGCAGAGTGTTGCCTAGGTTGAAATATATGTGGTATGTGTCACTGGGAGTGCTAAATTTCAAGTGAGGTGCAAAAAAGGGAGTTAGAGGCAGGAAAACCAGCTTTATGTGTGCCAGCAGTGATCCTCAACAACCCAATGTACCAGATGAATGAAGAAAATACCTTAAAAGCAGAGAGGACAGCTGGGCTGCAGCATAGGAGGAGAGGAAAAATAAGCCTCTGCTGATGACTTTTGTCTGGCTTGTTAATGGGCAAAATACTGGCCAGTGACACTGTATGTCAGGCTTTGTCTCTGGAAGTAGATTGCAAATGGCCCACTGCTGCATGGCACGTGACTTAATATAGGAAATGTCATGAGCTGTGTTCTTGGCCACATCAAGACAGAGCGAGGAAAAGAGAAAATAGATACAGAAGTGTTCTCTGAGTGAAGGTTCTGGATGAGCAAGCTTATGCTATGTGCTTGTGGTTTAGATGTACCAAATGAGCTTTATCTCCTTGGGTTGTCAGGGTATGGTTTTCNCAGAAAAACAAAATGGTGCTGCTGCTTTGGAATTGCAGTCAGCTTGTTCTGGAATCAGAGCCATGGAGATTGGAAAAGACCTTTAAGATGATGAAGTCCAACCATTCCCCCAGCACAGCCAAGTCCACTGCTACTCCATGACCCTCAGCCCCCAGCTCCATGGCTTTGGAGTACCTCCAGGAGTAGGGACTCCACCTCCTCCCTGAGCAGCCTGGGCCAGGGCTTGACAACACTTTTGGGGAAGAAATTTTCCCTCATCTCCAATCTAGACCTTCTCTGGTGCAACTTGAGGCTATTCCCCCTCATCCTGTCACTTGTAGCTTGGGAGCAGAGACTGACAGCCCCCCTTCGTGGTCACAACCTCCTGTCAGGGAGTTGCAGGGAGCCAAAAGGAGTCCCCTCAGCCTCTTTTTCTCCAAGCTAAAAGTCACAAGCTAGAACTCTGCCATTTTTGGCCCAGTAGTGGCTGAAATCAATAATGTAATGCCCTTTTCTCTTCTGGTTATGCTGCCTTCCTGCAGCTGAAGAGCCTACACCTGCATAAGGCACTACTTGCAGAGACTAATGCTAGGTCAAAAGGTTTAAGGCCTGATGAAGTTTTGCAAAAGGTCTTCCACAGAACTCTGGGTTAGAGATGATAACCTTTTCCCTTGGAATAGCTGGGAAATGAATTGCTGTCCCCTTTCAACGTGTTTTGTTTCCTAGGCAATTCGTATTTTGGTCCAGGAGCGCCTGACGCAGGACGCCATAGCCAAGGCCACTCAGTCCAAGGAGGTTGGTATTTACCCTGCATGAGCCTCATGGCAGTTGTTCCATGTCAGGTAGAAATGTGAGATGTGAATATCTGCCACCTCAGGCAAATTGGTTTAAATCTGTTTAAACGTTTCACTTGGGAGGGTGGTGGAAACTTGATTTGTCTTTCCCATCCTGAGTCTGGAAGACACAGAGGATTATGGAGAGCTTACAAAGCTCTTTTTGTTGGAAACAAATCTGTGCACCTGTATGATGTGTCCTATAAACAGCTGTTCCCCTGAGTTATTTGCTCAAGGATTACCTTCCTTGTGCAGCTCAGGAAGCCCATGGTATGAGAAGAGATGTAGGGCCTGGCTCTGCCTTGGAATGAGTAGCATTGAAACAGTCCTTGAGTGGAGTGTTTTGCTTTGTACATACACCTCATCCGTGTTTGAGGAATGAGGTGTTGCACATCCAACTCCTCGCTTCCCCAAAAAGAGGTGGCAAAGGAAAGTTCTTCACTTCAACCTCAGATTTTGTACAATTCTTTTCAAACCACGAGCTGTCTGTTCGTGAGATGTTCCAGGGAGTGACTGGTGTTTCACACTGCCATTTATTAAACATCCCAGCTCCTCTCTTTGGTGTTTGGCACAGCAGCAGCTGCTGGCCCTGGCTTTTGGGCAGCAGCCTCTCTTACCCTCCAGGTGTTTGTTTGGAAGTGTCTGTGCTGAAGCAACTGTAGCTGCTCAAAGAGCACAAGTCCCTTCATCTTTTCTGGCAGCTGCTCTGAAAAGACAATGCTTTATTTATTGCCACAACACTGGCAGCTGCAGGTGCTCTTGAGTAGCAGCACAGCCATCACCAGAAGTGTTGGAACAGTAAATCAAAGTTTTGGTCTTGTGTATCCATAAAACCATTAAAAAGCAGGAAAATATGAAAGCAGCTGAGACTGCTGGATTCAATTTAGGTTCTGTAACATTTATATGAAGCTACTTTTAGTTGGTGGTTTATGTAGCTGCACAGCTGAAATGCAGGAATCAGGATGGGATTGTCTGTCTGTCTGGCAGCACTGACTTCTTCCAGGAACAATGAGTTTGTTTCCTGACAATGACTTGTCCATGTTTGATAGGTCTGCAGAGTGTTGCCTAGGTTGAAATATATGTGGTATGTGTCACTGGGAGTGCTAAATTTCAAGTGAGGTGCAAAAAAGGGAGTTAGAGGCAGGAAAACCAGCTTTATGTGTGCCAGCAGTGATCCTCAACAACCCAATGTACCAGATGAATGAAGAAAATACCTTAAAAGCAGAGAGGACAGCTGGGCTGCAGCATAGGAGGAGAGGAAAAATAAGCCTCTGCTGATGACTTTTGTCTGGCTTGTTAATGGGCAAAATACTGGCCAGTGACACTGTATGTCAGGCTTTGTCTCTGGAAGTAGATTGCAAATGGCCCACTGCTGCATGGCACGTGACTTAATATAGGAAATGTCATGAGCTGTGTTCTTGGCCACATCAAGACAGAGCGAGGAAAAGAGAAAATAGATACAGAAGTGTTCTCTGAGTGAAGGTTCTGGATGAGCAAGCTTATGCTATGTGCTTGTGGTTTAGATGTACCAAATGAGCTTTATCTCCTTGGGTTGTCAGGGTATGGTTTTCAAGATAAGACACGACACTTCTCTTAGGTTGTGTTTTGAATGGCTTGCAATGCAATGTACTCAGTGTCTAGACAGGAGTCACATTTACCCTGACAGACTGGTAGGCTGACCTGAGCTTTCCTAGCCTCTTGAGTGCATCCTGGGTAGGATCAGGTACCACAAACGCCCTTCAGGATCACTGAAGGACATATCACTTCTTGGACATATCTGCGAGCACCACAAAGTGAGCATGTTTTTCCCCCTTCTCTGAAGTGTGGAAACACTCTTTTTTTCCCCCTCCCACTGCAAGGAAATCTGATTTTACTGCTGATGCTTCCGCAGTGGTCAGGCCCATCACAAGGGGATTATGCAGGACTTGTCAGTTCTTGAGGAATGAGGCTGTGCAAAGAAGTAGTCTGTGTAGTTACTGATTTAAAGTGCTCTCCATTTCTCTCTCTCCTTGAAGCTGCTGTGCAAAAGAGCATGTGCTTTGTTGTAGCTGTAGCAGCCGTGTGTGCCTGTGCAGCCCAGGTAGAGCCAGAGGCAAGTCTACTGGCAAAGTCAGCTTCCACCACCCAAAAAGGAGCTTAACATATGGGATGTGGGAGGAAGGCAGGGTAAGGAATGCTGTGCTAGCAGAGGGGCTCAAAACACCACCTCTGAAGGTGCCTCTGTGGCCACTGGAGTTGGAAGGTGGCTGCATTGGCAGGAAGTCATCTGCATGCAACCTGTGGCTCCAGGAACGTGGCAACATGCTATTGACAGCCTCAAGTATATACCTGATTTGTTTAAAAAGCATGTCTACAAAGTCTGTCATTGCCAGAATCCCTTTGAAGCAGCATTCTTAACAAGCTGATTACATTTTAACAATGAAGATACACTTTTAAGACAGCAGTTGAACATCCAGTTGACCCTAAAGGCCACGGCGAAGAGCCACTGGTTGCAAACGGGGTCTCAGAGTGAAGTTTCAGACAGCAGTTTGGATTTAATTGGCATTCTTTTGATCAAATCAGAAGGTTGTGGGCTTTTTTTACATCTATCTAAAAGCCTCTAAAAGAATCCTTCACTGTTTACAGCTCCACAGTTGTAGAAACTGATGGTATTGAACTTGAATGTTTATCGCACGAGGCGAACTTTTGAGAACAGTTGCTGAGGTCACAAAAGCAGATCCTGAGCTTTGCATGGTTTAAATCTAATTTTATGTGCATTTTGAAAGATGGTGAGTGGTTGTTTAGCATGACTGCTTCTCCACAGCTGGGGGAGGGTGAAGGAGAGAACACTGCTTATAAACGGCCACTAATAAAACTTCTCCATGTCCTGCCCTAATAGCGAGGGAGTGTTTACAAAAGCCAACGTTCAGCTCTCTTCCTAACCTCAACACTTGAGGAGACACTTCTGGGGATGGATAGAGGTTTGCAAGTTGAGTGCTTAAGAAACTCACTTGATTACAGAGGATTGTTCCCACTCTGAAACCACTCTGAGAAACTGGCAGGGGTTTAAAGGCGGTGGTTTTGAAGAAAGCCAAGCTGGTGCAGGCTTTTTGCTTGTCTGGGGAGCGATGCTGCTGGATTGGGTGTTCTGGCAGCGCTGGTTGTTGGCCTTTTAAGGATTGAATGTGGGCAGTGTGTGTGCTTGACAAGTAGAAGGATTATTAAGCATGAAGATTTTTCTTTATTAATATTCTGGGTTTGCTGTTGAAGGATGCAAAGGCACTCGTGTGTAATCAGGCTCGGTGAATTTGCAGAGCTGTCACACTTGTCTATATAAGCAAAACTCAAGTGTCCTCTCCTCCAGAGTTACCTTCTGTAGTATTTATTTTCCCACATGTACAAAATGACATTTCTAGTGATATTTCAATGTGCTTTTTTTTTCCTTTTTTTTCCTGCAGGGTTTGCCTGTTGCTTTAGAAAAGCACATTCTTGGTTTTGACACGGGAGGTAAGCAGTCCTCTCTCTTCTTCTTACTTGGAAACACTGATGTTTGTCCTTGACAAAGCATATTACTGTCAAATATGTAGTTAGTGCTTACAGTAGAAAAGGCTGTAGTGGAAAGAATTGCTCCCTCCCAGCCTGTTATTTACGAGCGCTCCTGAGCGTTTTGGTTTGGAACAGAAAAGCATAAATCTTGGCTCTGGAATATTGTTGTTTCAGACTTTAATGTTTAAAATACCAGTTTTTAATGGCTCCTTGCTGTCTTGTAACTCTTGCATCTACCAGCAGAGGACATCTGTGTTGCTTCCCTGCAGGGGGGAGCTGCATCCTTTACCTAAAATCTGACGCCCCTCTTTGTCAGTAATGGCCAGGTGACCTGGGACGTCACTGCTCTGGTTTTGCTTTTGCCTCACATACACCACAATCACTGCTGGGAATGCTTCCTGCTGACCCAGAAGGTCTTGCAGAGCAGCCCTGCCCCTCTCTCACTGCAGGGAAAGTTGTGTCCCATTTCAAACGAGAAACCTGTAAGCAGGAATGAAGCGTTAGCTTGGCTTAAGCTTCTCTTAAGACTTTCCTGTCTGATGTGGATTCTCTTTCTGCATCTCACCCAGATGCTGTTCTCAATGAAGCTGCCCAAATCCTCCGCCTGCTGCACATAGAGGAGCTCCGAGAGCTGCAAACAAAAATCAACGAGGCCATCGTAGCAGTTCAGGCCATCATTGCTGATCCCAAGACTGACCACAGACTGGGCAAAGTGGGGAGATGAGCAGAGGGGAGGAAAAAAAACCAAGCTTTTAGGCTCTGGTGTAGTTAGTACAATTAGGAACTCCTACAAGTCCAGCATGCAGTTTGCAACGGTGTTATTATACTGTTGGGAAAGCAAAAACAACAGGAAATTGAATTCTGACTTCTAATGAATGATCATTTTGAGTTTGGTTCTTTTTGTTGTTGTTGGGTTTTTTTCTTTAAATAAATGCAGTTGGGGAAAACAGACAAATTTGTTCTGAGGAGCTCTGCCTTGGCAAACACGAGCTTGCTTTTTTTGTTGTGTTTTGGGAGCGTTACATAAAGGCTCTGCACACTTCTCTTGGCTGTGGACCTCTCACTCCTGGTTGCCTTGCTGTTTTTCTACCCTTTTGCCCCTTACACAGCTGAAATATTTACAAACTGAATCCAAAGGGGAAAACTTAAACCAACTGTTTTATTCAGTTATTGAAGTAACCTAGACAAAGTGAAGCATTACAAGGTAAATGGCATTCTTCTGGACACGTATTGGTCTACAGTGGGGTAGGTCTCTGAAGGCACTTAGGAGAACCAACAAGCACAAACAGATCAATTCTAGCATATTCTTCTAATATAAATACTAAAAGACATGCATTGAGGCAGTGGTGAAAATGGAGAGTTGGCTCCTGGAAGCACTTCCAATGCCTTAGCCCTATCCCATCACTGTTCTGCGAGCACACGGGCTCTGTCTCCAGGGCTGGATGTTATTTAGACCCAGCAAGATAACTGCATCCACAGCTCCCCATAGGCACAGATTGATCTGGGGGTTGGTTTGTTTTTTTTTTTTTTGGTGAGATTGTCAAAAACCGTTTAAAAACTAATCCCTTCTTCTTCCAATAAAATACATTTGCCTGAGAAAGCTGCGTTTTACATTTGCTTGCATAGGCAGGAGTTGGCACAAGGGCTGTGGGTTCACAGGACAATGCCTCTATTTTTTTTTGGCGACAGATGGATTTTTTTCACCTTAAAATAAAAAATACAGTAGTAAAGACTTGAGGTATAACTTCAAAAAATACTTGGTAATCTTTTGCAGGGACGGAAGTGGCTTCATGGGGCTTGAGGAAAGGTTTCCCCCTCTTAGTTGTATGCAGTGCCAGTTTTCTGGGTCTGAAGTTCCTTTTGGGTACAAAGACTGTTGTTTCTCTAAGGAGCAGTTGCTATTTCCTTGCTGCAGAGAGAAATGGGGATGTTTAGAACCTCAAGCAGGTCACTGGTGGTGAGAGCATGAAGAAGGGGGTGGGATTTGTTGTGTTTTACCTCCGGGGCAGTAGGGATAAACTGCAGTTATTCCATAGAGGTGGGATCGCTGCTCGGGCAGGTACTCATCAGTGAAAGAGCCTGTTTCTTTATCAACAGCTATCACACCATCCCTGGAGAGAAAAAGAGGCAGAAGTGTTTCACTCATCTATGACATGTGGAGGGCTTTTTTTTTTTCTCCCTCATCTACCTACATTTCAGAACAGAGGCAACCACGAAGACTGGAAAACCCACAGAAGTGGAAAGACATTTGCCTCATAAAACCTTCATCCAGCTAGTTGAGTGCATGTCTCTGGTGAGGCAGAGTCACAGAGATAGCCTTCCAAGGAGAGGTTTTGTCCTCAGAGTCTCCTCCAAGTGTTGCAAGCATTAAAGTGTTTGTTGTCATCTCCTAAGATGTGACTGAAGGTTTGAGAGCTTCCTGCTGGAGAGGGAGTAGAGAGGCAAGTTCTGAGGGCCTTGGATGGTGGCGAGAGGGACTGACGGGACAGAATCTTTCCTTTGACAAGGTACATTTGGAAAATTGTGCCAAGTTCTGGCTTAAAAAAAAAAAACCCAACCACTATTTCTGTCCCTCCCAGGAAGCTGGGGTTGTTTCTAAACAACCATTCTGGGCTGGGATTTACAAGTGGATATTGCTGACCATGGCACTGCAGAAGCCCCAAGGGAGGGTTCTGGCAGGAGCCAGGGCCGAGGACCAGGGAGCTGCCTGGGGACAGCACTTGTTTTTCCCCTCTCTGGCTCAAAGCCCCTCAGAGTTAGCTCAGCTCTCCCAGCCACGGGAGGGAGCAGGTTTTCCTCCTTACCGCCTCCAGTCCGTGTGGTAGAAGTGGTTGGCATAACTGATGATGCTGAAGGGGTAGTTGAGGTTGTTCTGGATGAGGCGTCGGCCTGTGCCATCAGGGAATGTGCACTCCAGGTGCTTTGTTCCTTTTCAAACATAAGACAGTTACAAAAAGAAACACCAAATGTGTTAAATTCATTAACTTTTGAAACAGCTGATCAGCCTAAGGATGTAGAATCATAGAATCCCAGAACTGTTGAGATTGGAAAAGAGAAAGGTGAGGGAAGGCCTCATCAACACAAAAAGGTGGGTGTTGAGAGGATGGGCCCAGTGTTGCACAAGGTGCCAGGTTGCCCAGGGTGGCACAAGCTTGAACACAAGGAAGTGCCACTGGCACAGGAGGAGAAACTTGTTGAGGTGAGGGAACCCTGGCCCAGGCTGCCCAGGGAGGGTGTGGAGGCTCCTTCTCAGGAGGTTTCCAAATCTGCCTGGACATGTTTCTGTGCCTCCTGATGGAGGGGAACCTGCTTTAGCAGGGAGTTGAGCTCTGCAGGGCCCTTCCAACCCCACCATACTGGGATTCTATGATTCTGTGAAAACACAATGTAAGATCATCAAATCCAACTGTTCCTCCAGCACTGCCACAGCCAACACTAACCCATGTCCCTCAGCCCCATAGCTACATGGCTTTGGAATCCCTCCAGGGATGGGAACTCCACCACTGCTTTGGGCAGCCTCTGTCAGGGATGGACAACCCTTTTGGGGAAGAAATTGTTACCAATCTTCAGTATAAACCTCCCCAGGTGCAACTTAAGATCATTTCCTCTCACCTCCTACTTGGGAGCAGAGACTGACCNGCTGGTGTGGGTCAAGGGCAGGACCAGTCACTTGGCCTTGTTGAACCTCATCCCATTGGCTTTGGCCAACTGTAGAGGCAACTCATGCTGCAAGTTCCCTAACCCCATCATATAAAGTCCTTTGGGCGAGAGAGTGGAAGGGGTCAGAGATACCACAGGTAGCAATAAGCTAAAGCCACGGGTGGCTGATTTTTGTCCTCGAGGCTCGGTGTGTAGTAGTCTGAGCAATCCTCAGTGAAGTTACCTGCATCTGCCCAACAGAGCAGCTTGGAGAAGGGGTCGAAGGTCAGGCCGTTGGGGAGGCCGATGTCCTTGTTCACCAGCACCCTCCTGTTGGCTCCATTGACAGTAGAAGTTTCGATTTTGGGTGCTTCACGATTCCAGTCCGTCCAGTAAAGGTTGCTTGGGAAAGAATCACAACAATGAACAAGCAGGACACACAAAAGGGTCAGGAGTGGCAGGAGTTTATAAGCTTTCTCTTCATTCCTGGTTCTTGGCAGGAGAGAGGCCTGGTTTTTCCTTTAACGGCATCTGAAATAAGTCCTTATTTCATTTCCAGCCTCCGAAAGAAACCCAGAAAAAGTCAAACATCTTCACAACCCAAACCACAGCTCCTTAGGAGCAGCCCTTCTTGTATCACAACAGCACCTCAGAGGCACAGCTTGTGTGTTCAAATGCCAGGCTTGTTTCAAAGCTTTTATTAACAGCGGCCAGCCCGACACTGAACCTGCAGCTTTAGCCAAATGCTGAGTTATTCAATAAAAGAGGAGGAAGGGAACAGAGCCAAACCCTCCTACGGAGTGTACAACGTCAGACAGCTGCTCCCAGGGTGAGCATGGGCCCTCAGCACCCCCGTCCCCAAGCTCCTGCACCTCCCACAGCCCTGAATGCCAACCCTCTCTTGGAAGCGTTCTGCTCACCCTCGGACGGGATCCACCGCGATGGCGCGGGGGTTGACGAGCTCGGTGTCGAAGAGCACCCGTCGCTCGGAGCCGTCCAGCCGGGCCCTCTCGATCTTATCCAGCCCGCTGTCGGTCCAGAACATGGCTCGGCGCAGGTGGTCCACTGCCAGCCCCTCGGGGCTGATGAGCCCTGCCCGGGGGAGGGACACGCTCAGGGCCTGGGGGACATGCTGCTGCTGCACCCGCCTGCCCCGTGGCCAAGGGATGTGAGCATGGACGGAGGACCCCAAAGCAGGACAGCCCCAGAGCCACTGTGATGGGCACAGGCTGATGTGGTTTTAGAATCCCAGGATCTTTGAGGTTGGAAAAGACCTTTAAGCTCATCGAGTCCAACTGTTCCCCCAGCACCGCCACGATCACCACTAAGCCACGTCCCTCAGCTCCACACTTTTGGGATCCTTCCAAGGATTAGGGAATCCACCATTGCCCTGGGCAGCCTGTGCCAACACTTTCAAGGAATAAGTTTACCCTAATCTCCAATCTAAAGCTCCTCTGGAGCAAGATGAGGCCATTTCCTCTTGTCCTGTCCCCTGTAGCTTGGGAGAAGAGACTGGCCCCCACCTCACCACAGCCTTTTGTCAGGGAGTTGCAGGGAGTGCTCATGTCTCCCCTCAGCCTCCTCTTCCCCAGGCTGAACATCCCCAGGGCCCTCAGCCTCAGTCCCCTGTTAGACTTCTGGGCAGAAGGGCACACACCTGAGTTGATCACGGTCTCTGGCTCAGCGCCTGCCTCCAGACTTGCCCGGCTGATGGTCCGGCCGGCCACATCAGTCCAATAGATTGTCTTCTCCCGGCAGTCATAGTCAATCCCAACCACGATGGAGCCCTGACAGCGTTGGGGGAAGCACAGAGAGTGAAATCCTGCCAGGATCACAGCCCAGAGGCTCAATGAGCTTCCTTATCCCACCAGCTGGCATGGGAACATGCCTGGGGCACACTGTAAGGTGCAGCAATGGGGAATGAGGCTCAAATGCCTCTTCCCTGGCAAAACCCAATAGTGATGGGCTCCTGTTGCACCCCTTGGCTGAACCCTGCAGTAGTGGTTTTTCAGCCAGCCATTGCAGGCACACGGCCACATCCAGATGGGCTGAAAAACCCCTTGGCTCCAGGAGAGACTGCTGCAACAGCAAAGCCAGACCTTCAGGATTGGACACGGGAATACCTGGCAAGGTATGTCAGTTCTCTAGGACACAAGTGAGGGTTGTGGCCCAGCTTTTAGGGCTCCTCTCCCTTGGTCTGGTCTGGATGGAGATGCACATTGCCATGCTCCAAGAGGAGACTGAGGGAGGGAAAAGGCAAGTTTTGCAGCCCAGGGCTCGTGACCAGTGGCCAGGGAAGCTCAGCAAGCACCTGTGCTTCTTCTCTTTGCAGGCAACCCCAGGCTATGACTTGTCCCCCAGGGCTGGAGGGAGCAGTGACAGTACTCCTCCATCCCAGCAGCAACCAGCATCCCCCACAAGCCAACATCAGCTTTCAGGAGCTGACTTCTCAAACCATCACAGCTTAGACAAGAGCAGCCCAGGGAGCTGCAAAACACAGAGCTGCAGCCCCAGCCTTTCCCCAGTCCCCTCCCACAGCCCCTGAGGTACTGTACATGGAGAGAGAGCAGGGTCTTGGCTTCCTCCTTCTGTAGCCGCGTGCCGTTGAGCGGCAGGTAACCAATCTGCTGGCCCTGGGCGTAGAGCAGAAAGGTCCCCGTGGCCGGTGGGGACACATCAGGCCGGGGCGAGGGCCGGATGCTGGGTGGTGCAACGCTGGGGAGACCTGGCACAGAAACGGGGTGCAAGGGGGAAGAGGGCACATGGAGGGAGGGATGGCTCAGGGAGCATCACCCCTGCGGCTCTAACCTGAGCAGGAGCGGGGTGCAGAGCCAGGAGCATGTGCTGCGCGAGGCTGGGGGGCACTTGGGGTGCCGAGCTCTTACATGGTGGGGTGGTGCCGGGCTCGGAGCGCGTGCCCTGGATCTCCCTGCCGCTCTGGTCCACGCACCAGCAGTACCCGCTGTCCCCGTGGCACTGTAGCGGGGTGAAGTCCCCGCCAGCGTCGCACTGTGGCACGTACTGGTCGGGGCGGGGGCTGCCCCCATAGTGCTCCAGCAAGCTCTGCCGCCAGCGCTCGCACATGCTGCGCGGCCGCTCCGTCGGCTCTGCCACGGGCACAGGGATGGTCAGCCTCTCTGTGATAGACCCCACGGGCCAGCTTGGGGAACCCAAGGCTTTGCTGGAGCCCTGGGTCCCCCCCCAACTCCTTGCTGGGTGCCCCTCCATGCGGATGGTGCTGCAGGGAGGGCTGGCACCCTGTGCTCCCCGGGAACTGACCTGGGCTCCCGCAGCGA